>PVJD01003878.1:0-151249 GCA_004026545.1 Mormoops blainvillei
GAGCCTGGGGTCAGGACGGGGCTCTGGCCTAGGCCTGCTGCAAGGCTGAGTGGGACAGCCTTACAAAGCTAGGAGCCCAGAGTGGGGCTTCCCAGTTTGACTGATTTAGCTGCTCAATGACACTGTTAAGACCTAGGTTCTTTTTAACATTGTGCTCCGCTATTCTTGTCATAGAAATTTTTGCCCTCTGGCATGCATACTCATGGCCAAAATAGGTCATTGCAATCGCTCCAAGCATCTCATCCTTACCCAATAAGTCCAAAGACCGTGAAGAAGAAAGAAGGAACCTGCCTTCTTAAGAGAGCAGAAACCTTTTTCTAAAGCTCCCCCACCCGCATTCCTGTGTTCTCAGGTTTCAATGGCCAAAATTGCGTCATCTGCCCAACCGTGAGTCAACTACTAGCAAGGGGAATGGAAATACCATGATTGTTCTAGACCACTGATCCTCAATTCTGGCTGTACATTTTAATCATCTGGGAGCTTGTGATACCCCCTTCAGACCAATTTAATTTGACTTTCTGAGAGAGGGGTCCAAGTCTCAGCATTTTTAAAATACCTGTTCTTAATGTACAGCCAAGGTGGAAAACCACAGTTTGGGCTAACCAAGTTTCATCACCTGGGCCAGATGCCAGAGGAAATTCTGGGTCCTGCTGGCAGGAAAGACGGCAGATGGAGACGGGGCTGGGGAGGTCATCAACTGTGGCTGTCACAGCCAGTTCCCTTGGCACGGCTCAAAAGATACAGAACGCAGCACAGGAAAAGATTCATAGAAAGGAAAGCAGTTTAGAAGGAGAGCCGAAGGAGGGTAAAGCCATAGACTATGACAAGGGAGTGTCTCCCTGGGAGGGTAACACAGTGTGCCAGGCCTCCAGTGTTTATCCTAAACTCCTTCAGGATCTCCCATGACACCCTGTGTCTCACCCACTCCTCCCAGGCCCATCTTCACCACGGTACTGAGTTTTTTCTGCTGTATCCACGGTACCCAAACAACACTGTGAAACGGCTGATGCACTGTGGAAGAGGGGCATAGTAAGAGCGGTGGGGCAGCGGCCCCAAGAGAAAACTCCTAGAGACGAAAGGACACTGCAAAGAAACACCCCTGGTTTTGAGATTTTTCTGCAGCCTAATCTTGCTTTTTGGTCTCCTAGGAAACTCATCCAACTACATGTGCTCTCACAAACGATCTAAATGGGACAGATGCCTTTGCTGGTTCCTAGGGAGAATCCTTAAGACTATGACTTAAGAGATGTTTCTCGGTGGACGTCCTTCACCTCTCTTTCTCCCGCTGCTCTTATTGACAAATGTCAGTAGTATCAACCTAGGCCGAATGCTGGAATCACCTGGAAAACGTCTAAAAATCCCATTGCCCCAGGGGTGAAGCCGCACACCCTTAAGTCAGAGTTCTATGGGACAGTTATAAGCATCGAT
Source organism: Mormoops blainvillei (assembly GCA_004026545.1). Taxonomy (NCBI): domain Eukaryota; kingdom Metazoa; phylum Chordata; class Mammalia; order Chiroptera; family Mormoopidae; genus Mormoops; species Mormoops blainvillei. Next base: position 1,429 of record PVJD01003878.1, read on the forward strand.
TGTTTCTGAAGCTCCCCGGCTGATTCCGCTGTGTAGCCCAGTTTGAGAACCAATCTCCTAAATTCAAGATCCAAATAAACCAATGAGTGTCTTCAATTAAAAAAAAAAAGTTCCATATGAAAATCCTCATCACAAATCACGTAGCTGTTATAGAGTATACCCCCGTAGTGTTAAGTCGGTAAGTCTGAATGGAGAGCGGTACCACTGGAACCCTTTCTGGACGGCACAGGGTATTATTTTTCAAGACGGTGCTGGTAGCTACCAGCATGTCACAAGCCACAAAGAGGAGATGAGGTGGAGGGGGGCTGGCCTGTGGCCTACCCACCCAGGTCAGGGCACTAACTCACATCTAACATCTATTAATAGAGAAGCGTAAAGAGGATTATTTTAAATACAGATAAAAGGAGAAGGGAGGGAAATGCCATTAGCAACGACCCAGAAATTTACAATAACTGAGTCCATTAGCCATATCTGTTTGTTATTAGTGATGCCAGTCTGCATGTTTCCAGGGAAGGATGGATACCTGTGGAGGCAATTGGGGTCACTGGGGCAGCTGGGAAGTCAAGGACGCTCAGCTGGTGGCACAGGCAACTGGGCCCTCCCTGTCACCGAGTTTTATCTGTAAACTGACTAATGCTGCTACTTTCCCTCCAGCACAGATAACTGTTTTTCCAAGGGGAACTCCTGCTTCAGCCATTTCAGGTCAGCCAGGAGGATAAATATGTTCATGACAGGTTGGGTTTCTCATCTTCTCATGACAATGGATCTTTTTTTCAAGGTAAAATGGGCTCTGTTTGGGGCTGGGGAAGGATGAGTTGCAGCCGTGGCTCTGACAGTTTGCTATCCATTAAAATTGCCAGCCAGCCTTTACAAATCCTGGTGTGCACGCCTGGCTGCATCCCCCACCAATTACAACAGTGTGTCTGGAGGTGGGACCCAGGCATCAGAGGCTTGTTGAAGCTCTCCAGGTGATTCCGATGTGCAGTCAAGTTTCAGAACCAGTAAGCTGGAAACGTGATTATCACCCCCCAGCCCCCACTCCCAGCTACCCATTAGGATCCTCAGAGAGCTTTTCAAACCACCAGTGCCAGTGTCCCACTCCCAGGGATACCTGTCTGATTGACCGGCGGTAAGACCTGCACGTTGGGATTCCTGAAAGTCCCCTGGGAGGATCCTACTATGCAGCCAGGGTTGAGAAGCGCTGGGCTGGAGGGCACGGCTGCCCGCAGCCGGATGGTGGCTACCCTCAGTAAAACTTTGGCAGGGATCGGAATCTCCGAGGAAACTTGGGAAGTAGGGCCAGGTCCAGTGCTGTCTTGCTGAGCCTGAGCCCCACTATCTCTTGATTAGTGCTCCAGGTGACACTCAGACCCATCCTCACAAAGGGGGCGGCAGGTCCAGCCTGATTGCTTTTGTGAGGTATGTGCACCCGGGAAGCTTCACACACCCGCCCTGAACAGTTGTAAGCCGGATGCTAACTTTTCGTGCTCAAGGGAAGCATCAGTTTGAAAGAGTCCTGTGGTAGACTGATCTTTGATAAAATTAAGAATAATTTGTGACTATAATCATCCCCTCTCATCACTTGGTCTGCTCACAAACTGTGTTCTGACCCAGCGATGGGTTTGCGTTTACATTCCTGCAGTTGAAATGCTCCTTTTTACAACAGCTTGGTCTTAACCTTGTCTCTGGAATGAGAGTAAACATTGGCATGTAATACAATGGGCCCTTTCATAACAGCGGGGTCAAAGGACAGGACTACCTTCTGAGTGGCAGCAAACACTGCTCTGCCAAGTCTCTGGGGAACAATGCTTCTTCTTTAAGGGGGAGCATTCTCACCTGTTATGTTCGTATTTGTATAATGATGAGAAATGTCCAAACGATATACACTTTGGACTGGTCTTTTGTCTTAACAATACAATGAGCTATCAACTGTTTTTCTCTTTAGCTACATGAGCTTGTTAGTAGGTTAGAGATGTGGGAAGAGATGGATGAATTCATTGTACACATACCGAGTGCCCACTAATGCTGGGTGTTGGCAGTGTGCTCAAGATCAAGTGGTTCACTCTAGTGATGGAAACAGGAGAAAGAACCTGCAGGGGGAGAAGCATTAGGTGCTCAAAGGCTCAGAGAAGGAAAACTTTACCTAGTCTGAAGGGTCCCTGGGGCCTTTTGTAAGTGATGACACCTGAATGGGGTCCCAAGGCACAGCGAGAGGAGCTGTCCCCGCACGGGGATGGAGGCCAGCTTGCATCCTGGACAGAGAGCTGAGTCTGTGCACATGCGGGGAACCTTGAAAAAGCCTGAGGAGGTGGGTCCGAATGGCCTGGGACAGGTGCCTTGGGTGGACTCACAAACCACCCAAGGTGGGGCTGGAGAAGGTGGCAGGGCCAATCATGAGAAGTCTGGCATTGCACACCAAGAGTGGCTTATATGACATGCTGAAGAATTTTTCCAAAGGCAATGGAAAGTCATTGAAGGAATTTTGAACAGGGGACCAAACATTATCTGAGTTGAAAGCAAAACAGTTCGGTGGCAGTGTAGTGGACAGATCTACCAGAGAGGAGACTAAAGCCTGGTTCTTAACCTTGGTCCCACCTCCTGAAATTCTCGGGTAATTAGTTTGGGGGTGTGTCCTAGGTATCAGGATTATTAAAGTCTCCAAGTGATTCGGATGTGCGGCTGGGTGGAAAGCCGTAGGTGTCGCAGGGAGCTGTCACAGTAGTCTGGGAATGAAATGAAGCCGTCTCACGTCCTCAGGGAGAGGTGGATGGGGAATCGGGTGCGGCCGTGGCTGCTGGCAGGTGAGGCACGGAGAGGAGTCAAGCACAACTCCCAAGTTGGGGTTCGTGAGAAGGGGAACATAGGCACAGGCCTCCCCTAGAGTGAGACTCAAAAGGGAAAGCAGGTTTAGGAGAGGAGAGGAAGAATCTGTCTGGAAAATGTGCACATGACACTAGACAGAGAGATCAGGGCTGGAGGGCTGAGTCCTGTCAATATCCCAGAAAAAGCACCCAAGCCCAGGTGTGGGTGATATGCCCAAATGTGCTGTTCAAGGCTAGAAGGTGAGAACAAAGCCGAGACCAGACTCCTGAGAAATGTTAACCGATAAAAGACTGCGCACAGGAAGAGGAACCAGGAAATGAAGCTGAGAAGGGGCAAAAAAGATGCCAGGAGACAGGGTCTGTCTGGACAGCCACAGAAACATGGCCTCAGGGCACCAGGGATCAATACCGCAGAGCGCTGTGAAGGACAAACAGGACCGGGACTGAAATTCCGGGACTGGGTGAGTGGGGGCCACAGTGGACTTCAGACAAGCCGTGTCAGTGGGGCGGGAAAGCAGAAGTCAATGGCGGTAGTTTGCAGAGAACAGAGACGCAGCAGAGAAACAGCAAGTATGGACTTGGTCTTTGAAGAATCAAGCTGTAAGAGGAGGGGGAGAAGCCAGACAGGAGCCAGAGGGGATTCAGGATCAAGGCCGTTTTCTCAGTGGGGATCGGCGCAAGAAGGGGCAGCCCTGCGTCTGTGTATTACAGATGAAAGAGAGCTGGGAAGGAAGAGGTGGGAGATAATTGAAAGAGGAGAGAGATGGATGAATGGAGGGCCCATGGGAAGCCAAAGGGAAGAGAAGATGCTTTCTAAAACACAGAGGAGGGTTCAGCGTTGGGCAGAGGGAAGAGGAGGAGGAAGAGCAGGGAAGAGAAAGGTGGGCTCTGGGTGGGGAGTTGGGCATAACCATGGTGCCCAGCTGGGAGTGGAACAGATGCTCTATAACCTGAGGGGATAGCACAAACATATTGGGGGCAGCAATCAGCCCCAGGTAACAGGCTCTTGCCCTCCCCTTTCATCGAGTCCTCCACGCCACCCCGCTATTTTTATGCCTACACACAATGCTCCACCCCTCTGTACAAAGGGTGGGCTCAAGCCAGCAGCCTCACGGTCAGCCAGGAACTTGTTAGAAATGTAATACCTCAGGCCTCCCCAGGCCTCCGTAGCAAGATGGCCCAGTGGCCGCCATGCACGTTACCATTTGAGACCCACCGCTCTGGCCCTTTCCGACTGTAGTTCTGGTTGCCTTTCAAACAGGCCATGAAATGGTTACCGAACTTGGACCCATTTTTGGGGGGAGGGGGCTCAGATGGTAGCGAAACAACACCTCACCTTCTCCAGGCTCCCTCTGTTTTAGGTTCTTTACCTGCCGCCCTTAGAAATTATGGCTCTCAATGCCAGAGTCTGGTGAAAAGGAATTATTTATTCAAAAGTTATACAGGTTTTTGAATAATGGCTAAATGTTGCCGTTCAATCTCAAAATCCCTTTAACCAACACACACAGTCCCGCCTTTCCCCCCGTTTGCCCAGTCAGGCCAGTCAGGGGTCCCGTCCTTCAGGAGGAAAAGAACGTAAGTCCAGAGCTCGGCTAGGCTGGCCCTTCTGGGTTCCTGCACCGTCAGCTGTGTCGCCGAGATCACCAGTTCTTAATCCAAAACCACGTGGCAGCTTCTCATGGCCCACCAGCAAGAGTCCTCTCTCCCCTTTCCTTCCCTCATGGTCTTCACATTGTTCCCCCGTGGCCCGGGGAGAACCATCTCTCTCAGCTCTCTCGCACAGGATCTGTAACTCTAAGTCGGGGAGCTTCTTCCCAGTCAACTCCTGGGCTAAAGTTGAGCAAACTTTCCAGGTTAGCCTTGTTGATATGCAAAATAACCGTTTTTGCAAATCAAGTATGAAGCTATCTTGCTGTTATTGACATGCAAAATGACTCACAAAGGCCTTGCTCTGTGGCAGGTCTGAAGCCGCCTGTTATTGATATGCAAAGTAACCCTAAAAGATCCTGCTCCAGGTCTCCCTTCCCCCTGGTGGCCCACCTTGGGGTGGGAGAGGAAAAATATCTTATATTTTTTTCTTGGACACCCCACATTCTGGACACCATTACAAATCCCCCTTTGGGTGAACCCTGTTATAAAATGAGGGTGTTACTCACTCTGCTTGGAACACTGGTCTCTCATTCTTTCTCTCCAACTCTACTCCTCCTTTAAGCTTCTGTGTCAATCTTACCTTCTCTCTGATTCTCACCACAACCCTGCTAGGAGCAACTATTCGCTGCCTCAAATGTGTTCCCATAGACTCCATCTGGGTGTTGCTGCATTGTCTTCATCTATCCTCAGCAGTCAACATGGTACCTGGTATAAAGCCAGAGCTCTATACGGTGATGGTGTGTCACTGAATGACGTGGCTCAGAGTCCTAACCCATGCACTTCGACCATTTTCTCTGCACATGCAAAGTCATGCCTGTTTTCAAAAATAAGTGGGGTCACAATTTAAGTCCCAAACTCCTTACCTTGCATTTGCCTGACATTACCCCAATACTCAGGACAGCACTGGATTTGTTTTCTATAAAAATTCAAAAAGCCACATTTAATTCTTTCAAATTACCTTGCATGCAACATAAAGCTCAGATCTCAGGCCCCAGCCCTGGGCAGGCTCGTTTCCCAAGTGCAATAAAAAGATGCAGTATCCCACACCATCAGAAGCTGACCCATTACTTGATTTCCAAATACGGAAACCCCTCTACTTTTTTCTGAGTACATCAAGGAAGGTTCTCTAATACATCAAGGAAAGTCAACTAAATTACAAACATTAATGGCCTTTTAACCTACTCTGTAAGTTACTGAGTTTGAAAGCGAGGACCTCGGCCTCCTTTTCTATCCCTTCCGGGGCTTGGCACATAGTCGGAACTTAGTAAATGTGAATCGGATCAATGGGTGAGGAACTATGTCGCGACCTTACCCTTTGGACCAAGAGACATAATTGTGGGGTAACCTGCGGAGCACCCTGCTAAATATTTACTTCCTCCTCCCAGGTCTGCCCCTGTCTTTCGCTATTGTCCTTTCCAGACCTGGAATTCATGGCTGATCACTACGGCTTAATACCTGCCACACTGTTAAAATTATCTGGGCACCCAGGAGCCTCTGAAGCAGAGAGAAAGCAATGATAATCCACACCCCTTTGATCTCAAGCCTATCACTTTATTAATCAGCTTAGGCTCTGAATAAATAGCTTCTTTTTCACTCTAAACATTTCCAGAAATGCTAACAACGCTCAAAATGCTTCCCTCCCCACCCCCACGCACAGCTCATTAGGAGCTGCCAGTCACACTGTGTGGGAAGGGGTTTTCATCTTTTTCGCTAATGTTGCCTTAAAAGTTACAAAAATTTAGAAATTCGCAGCAAAAAGAAAAAGAAAAGAAAAACGCACATGCCACCAAAAAATGAGAATATGTCCAAAGATTCAGAGTCATGGAGACTTTGTGAATTTCCTTCGCATAAGAAAGTGGGAGGATCAATGTGCATCTGCTCCTCCGGAGGCTCCATTCTAGCACTTTTCACAGATTATCTCATTTCATCTTCACAAAAGACCTGCTAAGTGGTTATTAGTAGTTGCGTTTTACAGACCAGGTAACAGGCTGAGAGAGACTCAGAAAATTACCCAGAATGAGATATCGCTAGGGCTGGGGCTAAGAAGGCACTTCCATGGGGTCAGGTTTGCCTACCTTGAAAGCTGTGTTTTGTTTTGTTTTTTTAATTGCACCCTTTTATGTAAGAACATGTCCTTTACATAACAAAAAAGAAGCATTATGGGATACCCCAAAAGCCCTTCTTAGGTATCTCTCATGGTTATTGAAATTCCCAAATTATCCGCTCTTTGGTATTAGGCAACTGAATTTCTCAGTTAGAATGACAATGTTTTCTGCAATGGTGAGAATTCCAATTTAGAACTCATTAAACCTTTATTAAGTGTTCATTTTACCCAAGGCCTGTGATAGATGCTATGAGGAACACACAAAATGTGTGCCCTCAAGAAGCTTACAAGTTAAATAGCAATTTCAAATCTAAGCAACAGTTGGGGGTGGTAAATAGATGTCACAGACCCCTAAAGGGTGAATTGTCAAATGGGTTTTTTTTGCAACTTCTTTAGGCCCTCAGACATCATGCCCTTAATAGGCATCCTGGCAGCTCGAGATATGAGTTTCCCTAAAGTAGCTTCCATAACCCACCCTGAGAAAATGAGCTTTGGGAGAGGGAAATTTTCAAAGGGAAGGAAGTCCAGAGAGGGCTTTGATGAGGAATAGTCTCTATGAGGTTGAACTTGATTAGAACAGAAGGCCTGGGGTAGTCATTAGAACAGACTATACAAAGTGGGGGCACTATGTGCTGAGGAGGGAAAATGTGAAAAAAATTCCCATTTTATATTGGCCTATGCCACACGGAGCTGTCTGCACCATTATATCCTGTCACTTGAGCTACCTCACAAAGTCTCAAACACTCTAGATAGGAAGAAAATCGGGCCTGGTGCTTGACAGCCCTAGCATACAAAGGACGGGCTGTTACAGTCACCTGGCCATCACTGCTTGGGGTGCAGCTACCTCAGAATCAAACATGACAAGGAAAGACCTTGCTCAGAGACAGTGGTGTGCCGGACCTGGTGAGTACCAGCTAGGGAGAGTCAGCTATGAAACACTCGGAAATCCAGCAAAAAATTCACTGGCCATGGGAGTATCGACACTATGAAAATCGGCAAAAGTTATAAAGCAAAGCTTTTCTTTTTCCTGCCTTTTAGAGAGTCAGTTTGCCAGCACAGCACTGCTTAGAGCTAGTCCATATACTTCCCTTTCTCTGATTTGTATATTTACATTAATTAGGAATATCATTCAGTGAACCCCAAGACTAAGATGATATGCTAAAGAATTGAAGGATTAGGCATTCAGCTCTAAGACATCAAGGGTGTATTTGCATTGAGGCAGGTTTCCTGAAAGAGCCAGTGGCATCTCTGTATAAATTTAGGAGTGGTTCTCAAAGTGTGGCCCTGGATCAGGAGTGTCGTCGTCAGCTGTGAGCTTGTTAGAATGCAAATTCCCCCAGCTCATGCCAGGTTTACCAAACAGGAAACTTTAGGGATGAGTCCCAGCAATTTGTATTTTAAATAGCCCTAAGGTTCGTTCTAATGCACACTCAAGTTAGAGACACTGAACTAGAATGCCCTCTCCCCAAAAAGCAAAGAAACTTTCATCTTTTATCACTAGTATATTATATGTGCATTGTCCACATTCATACCATGCACTTACTAAGTAGCTTGGTGTGCCGTATAACATCTGTGTTATAGTCAGTCTTCAAAATGGCCTCCAGGGTAACTCCTGGCATTAGTGCCCTTATTTAGTCTCCTCCCACACTTAATGACCAGCGTCAGTGTGACCAACAGTGCTTAGAAATGCTAGTGCATGACTTCTGAAGCCTTGCAGCTTCCATATTTGTCTCTTGGGTCACTTATTCTGGGGGGGCCCATAATAATGCTATGAGGACAGTCAAGTAGCCCTATTGAGAAGCCCGTAAAAACAGAACTCAGACACCAATAGCTACATGAGTGAGTCCTCTAGCCCCAGTCAGGTCTTCCGGTGACCGCAGCCCTGACCGACATAGGGTTGCAATATCACAAGAGACCCTAGGCCAGAATGGCCCAACCTAGCCCCTCTTAAATTACTGATTCACAGAAGCAGTGAGAATTAAGACATTAAGTTTTGGGTAATTTGTTACACAGCAATAGATAACTGATACACACTGTACTAAAAGTGCTTGAAGGCAGCCATGCAGGGGGATGGTCGAACGGTAGAGGTGTATGAAACAGCGTCTTTTCTAAAAAGAACCTATTGCTTATGGGGGAGATAAGATACATACTCACTAAAAGTAAATTTTTTGAAAATAGTGTTACTTATTATTAAGACATCACATGTCTAAGGGGGGGAAATGTTCATGTAGATCCTTTGAAATAGAGTTAGGCTGCAAAGTCGACTTTTTCAGCTCCCTCTGAACCCCACAACAGCATTTTGATCTGTCTTCTTTCTCAATACACTATACCTTCCTCATCTTTTTAAGCTGAGTAAACAGGAAGTGATCATTGTTGATGAGGTAAGGTAGCGGTTGTGAAAACCAGCCATGCAAGATGTCACCTTAGTTGTCAGCGCAGACAGCTGAGGGGGGACCCACAGCTGCACGTCAGCGACCAACTTCAGCATTCCTGGGAGGCCAAGAGACAAGACCAACTTCTGGCTTCAGGAGTCTCTGTAAACCCATTCATCGTTCCTCATCACAGATTCTTGGTTGTCTCAGTTTCCTGGTAAGAAAACTACAGCTCGGTGCAGATGAGCAAGGCAGGTGGAAGAACAGTGAGCTGTCTGACTCTGAGCCCAGGCTGGGGGTAATCCAGCATGGGGCCCGCAAGGAACTCTCACTGTCTTCAGAACAGCCTTTGGCGTCAGCGTGCATAACATTAAAATACTCCATCTTCCTAGCACAAGATATAAAAGGTAAAAAAGTCGGGGTCCCAGGCTAGCCAACAACAGTTCTCTTCCCCAGAGGCTCCACTGTGACCAGTTTCTAATGCGTCCACCTAGAGATGTTCTATTCGGCTTGCATGTTGACCAGGTCTTTCTCCCAAGGGCTGAGTACAGCACAGCAGTTGCCTAAGCATGGGCCACGAGGGAAAGGTCTTCCTCCAGCTGCCTGGATGAGGGGAGCTGACGCCGAAGTAGCCTCATCCCTCACCCTCCAGAATATTATGCTGTTTGCTGAGGCAAAAAGTGCTTTCCGGGTCCGTAGCACCAATGCCCTCTGCAGCCAATGCATTGCTCACTGCAAGGACCCCAGGCTCCTGATATCACCTACCAGTGACTCTGCTCCATGCCTGGTGTTGTTTTCCCCCACGTGATGTATGGGACTCACACTCCCTGGGACAAGAGTCTACTAGGGCTTTTCAGAGAGGGCGTCAATCAAAGCCTGCCAGGTCTTTACCAGAGAAGGATGCAAGACGCAAGCCAGGGGGCCTGCACACAGGTTGCGGTTCCGTAAACTTGAGAGGAATCAGGGCGGCACCCCGGACCTCCTGCTAAGCCTACCCCAGAGGGTTAACCAAGTCAGTAGGACAGCTGCGCCTGCCCCTGCATCCCTGTGTGCCCTGTGGGACCCAGGCTCAGCACTGTGAGGTCTTCCCACTTGTCCATTTATCTCCCCCAGTGATGAAGCACTCCGGAGTGCAGGGGCTGTGTTTCTTCCCATTTCTCCCCTGCAGAACACCTGACATGCAATAAATGTTCACTTGAAATTTATTGCAAGACTTTTCACATATGTTCGAGCCTTCTTCCTGAGGCCTTATTTTAAATTGTAACTTACCTAGAAGCTAGTATTTTCTGAACTATTACAAAAGTTACTTATTTATTACGTTCATTGTCAGGCTGCCAGTGCTGATGAATTTTATGTGTCAACTTGGATAGGTCAGAGCACCCAGATATTTGGTCAAACACCAGCCTACATGTTGCTACCAAGGCATTTTTAAATGAGATTAACATTTTAATCAGCAGACTTTGAGTAAAGCAGATTTCCCTGTATGATGTGTGCTGGGCCTCGTGCAAACAGTTGAAGACTTTAGGAGAAAAGAGACTGAGATCCCGCAGTTTGAGAATGGAATCCTGCCTCACACTGCCTTCGGGCACAGCTGCAACGTCAACTCTGACCGGGTCTCGGCCTGCCCTGAAAATTGCGGACAGAGACGGGCTAAACAATAGTGTGAGCCAGTCAGCCAGTTAAAATAAGTTCCCTCTCTCTCTCTCCTGCCCGCACCCCCATCCACATATACAAAACAATGATTCTGTTTTTCTGGAAAGCCCTGACGCACAAACTCTCCAAGATCTGCACCCCCAAATGTAAACTCTACAAAGACGGATTTATTTTCTTCTTTTTCTTTTAAAATTTTATTTTAATGTGGTAAGAATACATAACATGAGTTTTACCCTCTGATCAAATGTTTAAGTGACAATATGTTACTGTTGACTCACAGGTACAGTGTGGCACGGATCTGTGACACACGTATTCACCTCGCTTCACTGAAACTTTGTGCCCATTGGTTAGTAGGTCCATGTCTCCCCCTCCTCCCAGCCTCTGACACTACCATTCCACTCTTCGACGCTATGCATTTGACTGTTTTAGATACCTCATATAAATGGAATCATGAAGTATTTGTCTTTCTGTGACTAGCTTATTTCCCTTAGCTTAATGTCCCCAAGGTTCATCCACGTTGTGCGTATTACAGAATTTCTTTCTTCTTTTTAAGGTTAAATAGTACTCTATTATGTGCATATAGATCCCATTTTCTTTATCCATTCTTCTGTCCAGGTTTTTTTATTTGTTCATTGATGGATACAAGCAGCTACAAGGGAACCCAGCACAGAGCTGGGCTAAAACATCTAGGCAAAAGCAACACTAACAAAATTATGTCTTTTATATAATGAGATTTAAAGACCTGTCTCATATTTACTTTTAATGGACTTTTCATAAAATCTCTCCTTTAACCTAGGTTTAGAAGTTGAACTATACTGTGAGGAAAAAAGTGTTCCCGGCATTCATTCTTTCCACATGTTGAGCTCTATAAATGTCTGACAATGAAATTGCTTTGTTATCCTCAGATAAGCCTTTGGAACTAAAATAATCTTTCACTAAGGTATAAAAAGATCAGAGAATCAGACACTAAAAAGAAAAAAATCCCACTGCCCATCTTTGCATCAAACTTGTATTCTGAAAGTATCATGTCCCCGTGAGGGACCCTGACAGTTTTGAGGTGACTCATAGCTCTTGCACTTTTCTTTTCTACACTAGAAACCCCTGGTCATGTGTCCAGCCCCAGGGAAGGCACCATGAGTTGTCTAGCCAAGTAGAGCCACTCCGTTTGTTACTTTTCCAATTTCTCTGCATCATGGTTCAACTCTGGCCACCGAGATCCCAACAGAAGTCCTCTTCGGCATTTCTGGGAAAGTGTTTTCTCTGCAAAGAAAGACACGATGGGCCCCACCCCCTCCTCTTTTTTCCTGTAACAAATGTGGACATGATGGCTGAAACCACAACCGTCATCTTGGTACCATGAGGGAAAAGAAAGGCCAAAAGTATTGGACATCATCCTGGCATTAGTAAGCTGCTGGACCACAGCCAAAGCCTCCTATCTCCAGACTTCTTCATATGTGGTAAAAATGAACCCACGTTCACTTAAGCAATCGTGGCTGGGCTTTATTTCTTGCAGCCAAAAAGAATTCCTAGATAATACCTACTGATGGCAATACATTACAAGCATGCTAGAACGGATCAGTTACCGATACCTGAGTTGGCAACCATAAATTCAAGCTCTAACCACCACTAACACTGTTATCTTAGGCAAGTCATTATTCTTCTATGGGACTTGCTTCTGATCTACACAATGAAGGCATTCGACTGAGCAGCCCTGGGGTCCCCTTCAGATCTGACATTCTATGTAAACTGTGAACTGAAATAAATTATCTTAAAAACTCAGAAAATTCTTTTGTGACCTCCTAATTTGCTGGCTGCCTTCCAGCCACTATAGTTGACACTCTAATGCCTAGCATAAGTTTGAAAGGACGAATCTACCTATATTTGCATAAAAATGACCCATCTTTTCAAAGGGCGTTGAAACAAGAGTAGTGGCAGCCTCGCTCCATGTAAACCACAGATGCAAGACAGAGTCTGCCCGAGGTTTCCAGGAGGAAAGTCCCATCACCTAGTGCTGTTGCTCGGCATCCACGGCTTCAGCCAGGCCTGTCCTCCTCCAGAACTGCCGAACCACAGATGGGCTGATCAAGCATTTCCCAAATGCATCCTTTTCATGTCAGCTAATTATCTGTTTTCCCTTTTTAAAACTGCGTGGTCTTTTGTGCTTTTGTCCTTGATCTTTCAGTGAAGGAAGATTATCTACAATAGATGGCTCTGTCAGGACTTCACTGTGTTATACTGTTTGCATATTCATTAATGTCCAAGCTATGGTGTTTCATTATTCCATGATTTTGCTTGTTTTGCTCTGTGTGGTGAGTTCTGAACTCGACGACTGGGGTGAATAATTTGGTGGGCTTTCAGGAGAGTACCCTGATGTTTTCTCTTTCTCCCCTTTACCGACTCACACCTACCCACACACGTGCACAGAGCCTGTCAAGGCCACCGTGCAGAGAAGCAAGTCTTGGCCAGGCATCATTTTAGTGCCAGGTAATCAAAGCCTGTGGTCAAATGGAAGACACAGAGAAGTGAATAATGGACTATGGGGTTATAAGGGCAGCACAGATGTGGTACTGAAGTTCCCCTACTTACAATGGTTCATCTGAACAGTTTTCAACTTTACAACGTTGCGGAAGTGATACACATTCAGCAAAACGTTCAATATAATGTTCAGGAAGTCAGGTGTATTGAATACATTTTCAACTTATGATATTTTCATCTTGCAATGGGTTTATTTATTTCTTAAAGATTTTATTTTATTTTTTTAGGGAGAGGGTAAGGGAGGAAGAAGGAGGAGAGAAATGTCGGTGTGAGAGGGGAACTTCAGTCGGATGCCTCTCACCCCCACGAGGGACCCAACCCACAACCTGGGCATGTGCCCTGACCAGCAAATGAATTGGAAGCCATTTGCTCTGAGGGAAGATGCCCAACCAACTGAGCTACACTGGCCAGGGCATCAACTTACAATGGATTTATTCAGACAGAAGCCCATCATAAAACAAGGATATGGCACCATAAGCCTGGAGAAGGGTCACTTAACTGAATGGGGGGGAGGGGGATCAGGCCAGCCTCCTCCTCCTAATGGGTGACCATTATTTGCAGAGTTTGGGTACTTCAGGCTGGCAAATTGTGGTGAGTTCACAGAGCGAAGGTTACTGAAGTTTCAGTCTCATCCTCTCCCCCACCTCTTCTCCTATTCTCTCTGTCCTCTCACTTTCCTGCCTGCTCTCACTTCCTCAATAGTCTCAGCTCGTGCGGACCAAGCTAGGGCTCCGTGGATACCACCATCCAACCAGGTTGCCCTTCTTCCCCTGGGCCATCTGGCCCCACACCCGGGACCCACCTTGGCTCTCCTCCCAGGTGTCACCGGTAGTCTTTGAAATGGACTGGAAGCCACCTTCTTGTGGCCAAAAGAGCTCTTATTTCTAAATTTTTTTACCTTCGGGATGGTTTCACAACCCTGGGGAGTCCGGAAGTGTAGGATCCAAACGAACGAGGTCATGCCGTATATCGGCACTTTCTGGACGAGTGGAGTGGAGGCTGAGCGTTTGGGGCTTCCAGGAGGCTGGGAAGAGCCTTGCAAGTCTACGGACAGTGGCCAGAAGGTGGCAGACTGGTGGGAGCCCCTCAGGGAACGTATACCTTGTTCTCAACTGCTGGCAGCCCCACAGCTCTGAAGGGACAAGGGAAGCAGGGAGGCCACAGAGAAGAACTCCCAAATGATTAAAAGGCTGGAGAACAAAGAAAAGCGAAAAAGAGAAACCGAGGGCCAGGTGGCGAATGCCAGTCTTACAGGAAGTAAAGGTTCTTGGCGAGACCGACTTCCTCCTCTTCACTGTTGACAGGGTGAGGCAGGAAGGGTTTCTCAGAGCCCCTGGCGTCTCAAGAAGACTTGCTGACAGTGAGCGCTGTTAACTTTCATCTTACTGGGGAGATAATGCATTTCCCTCTTGGAAGGACTTGAAAATGGAGGCCTGTTTTCATCCCCACTAGGCGGTTTACAGCCGCCCAGCTCAGAGGAAAGAGCGGGTAAACGGAGGCCCAGGTCCCTTCGGGCCTTCAGATGCTCTCTTTCTACCGAATGGTGCCTGTTTGCAAGAAACTGTATGGTCTGCAGGTGCCATCAAAAAACCAAGCGTATGTTAAATAAACACTTATTATAAAATTCTAAGCACCCTACTACGAATAATTTCTATCTCCCTCCTTTTTTAACTAATTTATGAAAACCAGAGTGGTGCAGATCAGACAGGATAACCCATTTTGGTCATTTTACATTAGACACTCCCTCTTAGAAAGTAAATTGACCAGCTTGCTTCATTTTTTAAATCTACATTTAAGATTTCTATAAATAAACATAATAGAAATAGAAAAAATAAACATACTGAAAAGTAGCAGGACCATACAACAAACTCCCATATACTCACCACCCTGATTCAAAGTTAACCTAACAAAACTAGCAATAATTCCAAGTGTTCCCAGCTGTCTAACTCAAATTGACCTGCTCAAATCAGGATCCACACAAGGACCCCTGTTATATTTGGTTACATTTTTGTTGTTATGTCTCTGAAGTTTTATTATAGCTTTGACTATTACAGTGACCTATATAAAAGGACCTATATTCTGAATTTCTCAGCCTGCTTCTTTGTGGTGTCATTTGGTTTGTTCCTCTGTTCCCTGAATGTCTAATAAATGGAACATAGCTGTGCAGCTTGATTAACTCCAGGTTCAACTTATTTTACCAAGAATCCTTTTAGGTGGTGCTGAACGATCTGTACTTCCAGAGGCCCACAGTGACTGGCTGTCCCTCTTTGAGAGACGCTGTCATTGATGAGTGGATTGGGGAGGCGATGGTCTGGCCCCTTCCCCTGTGAAGTTCCCCCTCAGCATTTAACTAATGCTTCATCCCTTGACGATCATCGACTGAATCGATTATTTTGCCAGGGATTGCAAAATGGGGCTCTACGAATTCTATCATTCCTGCCACATTTATTTCCATCTCACTCTTTATTCCTATATTTTAGCTTTGATAAGGAAGAAATGATACAAGAAATATGCATCCGTGGAAGTGGTTCCTGACACAGGGCTTAAGGAGGATCTCTCCTCTGAAACTAGGGACCTTGCTTTGGGAAGACGATGGTGGGTATGAAGGTAGAGGCAAGGAATCTGAGATTGGGTAGCAGGAGGAAGGTTCTTAGACTGGGGGCCATAGGTCTTGCAAATATGCAGGTTTATTTACTCTGGGAGGAACTTCTCCTGGAGATAAGTAAGCCCAGAGAAGCATCTGGCCTTGCAGGAGTTAAAAACAGAACACACAGAACCAAGAATGGAAAAAAAAGGGAAAGAAGGAGGAACATCTAGTATGTGAGAAAGTGAGTAAACTTTGGAGACACCAGGGCATGGCCATGGTAACAGAATTCAAATCGACGTGCTTCCAACAGCCCCCCTGGCTGACGGGCCTAGGTGAGACTCTGGTAAATGCAGGACTGAGCGATGTCCCTGACTCCACTCCCTGGAGGCCAGTGATTGGTCACTGTTTGCGTCTGCAAGCAGCCCTCAAAAGGGTGGGCAAGGAAGCCCAGTGCAAACCCCACCAGCCCTCTATGTCCACGGGGAAGGGCCAAGGGCCACTAATACTTGCAGAGTGAGCTTGGCAGGACACCGGCTGCCGCTATGCCTCCTCTGCCCGACTCTCCTGACTGGCTCTCTTTTTCTCTCCTGCCGCTGAAACATGATCATGCTCATCTGTTCTCCTGCCCCCAACACAAGCCCACCTGGAGAGAAAATTAATACCATGTTTGCTTACACAATCATCACCGTCTTAGCAGCTGCTTTTGAAGGACTTGGAGGACTGCACAGATAAGTTGTGCCAGCTGCCACTGTGTGGTAATTAGAATTTCCTGCTTATAAAATGTAATTCTGACCATGCTACCACTCTTGAGTCATGAAGAGTAAAAAAGCAGGAGATGGGGAACCTTTAAAAGAAGCAACAGTCTTAGCTGGTGTGGCTCAGGGGATTGAGTGCCGGCCTGTGAACCAAAGGGTTGCTGGTTTGATTCCCAGTCTAGGGCGCTTGCCAGGGTTGCAGGCCAGGTCCCCAGTAGGGCGCGCTTGATAGGCAACCACGCATTGACGTTTCTCTCCCTCTCTTTCTCCCTCCCTTTCCCTCTCTAAAAAATAAATAAATAAAATCTTTTAAAAAATACAAGAAGCAACAAAGCTATGCAGAAACCTTTCTTTTCAGGCTCAGGAGTTTAAAAGGCAAGGGCAAAGGACGGACAGAGATACATGAAAGTCAGGATGAATTTTAAAAATACGTCAAGGTCTTGTAAGAATTGCATCCAGGTGAAAGCCCCAAGTAAGTTCATTGAGGCTTATGAGAAATAAAGACAACAAAGAAGGTTCTAATGATACCTGGAGCAAATAGAACAAAGGGATAGATCCATTGATTGGTGAAAGTGTGGCAAATTGAATAGGTAACTCAAAACAAAATGTTGAAACTCCAGCTTGGCTTTTATCTTCCCTGGAAATGAGAAGAATCTTCAAATTGGACAGTGTGGAGCCAGGGGCCCCGGAAGCAGCTGGTCTTCACAAAGCCAGGGGATAGTAGGAAACCAGCAAGCTATGGCAACGTGATCAGGGTCAGATCAGCAATATTACATCTGGGATGTGTGGAGAAATATTCAAGAAAAACTTCAGAGACTCTGTTAGTAACTCCTACAGGCTCCTGGAGAAGCTAGGAGATAGGGCTTGAGCAAATGCCCCAGTTGCAGGCAGAAGGAAAGGCTGATTTCAGAATGTGCAGGCAATTCGTCCTGAAGTCCTCCTTAAAAATGCAAAATGGATTATTAAACAGGTTGTTTATGAGCATCACAAAGAGACACACTGATTTTCTGGCATCAGTGTAAGTTAACTAAAAAGAAGTCGTGTTCCAGGCCATTCGATACATGATATTCTTAGGGCAAGTAGCTTCAAAAGTCATTCTGAAGCTGTTGATTAAGGAAATAGTTCAAAACGTGAGAGGACAAAGTAACCAGCTGGGGATATGGTCCTGCTGCTTTTCAGTTGTGTTAAATAGTAAACTAGACACTAGACTCTTAAGGAATGGAGGGCCAAAGCTTGGTAAACGCACAGTCCTAATCAATAGAGTAACCCCCCTGCTGAATGCCCACCATTCAGAGGCTCCAGGTGAGACATGCTCTGTGCACCAAAGATGATGAGACCATTCCCGCAACCAAATACATCCCCCTCTGATAGTACCACAGGTGGACACTGCGGCTTGCTGAAATGTCCCTTTCCGCAGGTGGCAATCTAGGCTCCATCGCAAGAGAAAGCCCCAATTCCTGCCTGAGGGACATTCCTAGGCTAGTTTGGGACATGCAGAGACACTTGCCATGGCTATTTTGGAGAGAATAGGAGACTTTAGCTGCTCGGAGACTTGAAGAACAGATACAATTTGGAAGAAAAGGGCACTTCATTTCAGGGTGGTGATACAGGAGGAAGGTTGAACATGACATGCTGATGGGAGAGTGGAGACTAGTTGACTAGAATGAAGGGTTCAAGTTCATTCATTCATCCATTCATCTGCTTGTTTAACAAATTATTAATGGCTGGATACTATTCCAGCATTGGTGCTATAGGGATGACTGTGACAGACACAGCTTCTGGCCTCATTAAGCTCATGTTCTAACAGAGGGCAGAGACAGAAAACAATTAATTACAATAGCCATGGTTTGGGTTTCTTTTTATTATCTCGTAGAATATAACATTTAATACATACCCCAAAATTTCATAAATGCAACTCGTAAGGCATTTACTGAATACCTGGAACCTCACCATATAATCCAAGACTGAAATGTCACCAGTGATTTATGTCTAACTATATGTATGATCCGCCATTTAATTACAGTTGGGATGAGTGCTTAGAAGGGGAGATACACAGAGGGAGACACATACACATAGACAAATACTACATCTTATCACAATGGCAGTGACTCAGAGGGGGATCTGATCTAGTCTGGGGGTCAGAGGAGGCATCCCTAAGTAATGCTGTTGAGAAATGAGAATGTACAGGCCGTCAGGAATTTCGAAGAGTGGCCAGGCATGGGACTTAGACTGCATATTGATAGGAGGAGCAATGATGACAACAGCAACAGCAGTAAAGTCACTGCTATGTCTTGGGGACTTACTGTATGTTCTGCTAAACACCGTACACCTATTATTTGATCCTTAAAACAAACCTTTATGGTAGATCTTGCTTTCCCTATTTTGTAACCGAGGAAACCGAGACTCAGCAAGGTTGAGTAACACATGCAAGAGATGGTAAACTGAGGAGCTGACATGGGGCCAGACAGTCTAAGAACAAGAAAAATTATATTTGCTGGCTCAGCACTGTTAAATTCCTTGCAGTTAAGTAGAATGATACACTTACAAATACATATTTATTCACTAAGTCTGTCCATTCAACATCTAATACACGGAGCTTCTCCAAGCTCAGAGAAGACTGTCTAACTCCCAAGGCAGATGGACCTTTAGCTAAATTTATAGCCAATTAGCGCTGGGAGTCAACAGCATTTCCTCCCGTGGTATGTTGCGATAGTTTTCTATCAAAATATTATTTAACAGCAAGACCCCATGTGGAATGTTCCAGAAGGCCTTTAGCAATTGTGCACTACATGTTATTTAAATGAAAAACAATGCTGTGAAAAACTGTACTTCAGCATAAGCTATAGAGAGCACAGCAAATGGGACTGGCTGGCTGGAAAGAAGACATGATGATTGAAATATTTTCCAGACTATTACACCCTTGAAGAGTTTAAACGGTGAGGAGAAAGACAGGGGAAGGGAGGAGGAAGACTTAGGGTGTTTCATTTAAGAACAACAGGATTCAATTAACCTTGGGGAGGGGGGATAATGGCAGAGGGTGATAGGGGAAATATCATACTAGATGAGAGTAGCTTCCCAAAAGAGAAGTGTGCCGGGCATCAGGATTTTTTAGCCCAGCTAGGTAGGCAAAGTCATCTATCATTAAAGTAATTTACAAGCAAACGTGATAAATTGCTGAGAAAATATGTTGTGGGCCACATTCCCAGTCTTAGGAATGGACAAACTAATACATCTTTTTTCCCCCCCTAAACTGGGAAAAAACTGACTGTTCTTTGAGATTCATTTTCTTGCATTTTTTTCAGTCTAATTTCCTCAGCTTTAAAATGGATATCAACAATTAAGTTACCTAACTTGGTGTGAGGGTGTCATATCAATTATAGCTCTAATAAAATTTCAACCCAGGGAAGGAGATGGATTGCATTACAATTTTTAAATATCTATCAACTGAACTCTTGTATTTATAAAGGACTCCTTAATACTGACTCCTTAATACTAGTTTACTTATAATTTGCAGTCAAATGGCAGAAATTCTAAATTACACAAAGCAGCTGAAAGATTAAAAGACTATTTCAAGAATTAAAACCCAGCAGACCTAAGCCTTTATTGACTTCTCAGCATACTGAGAAAAATCAAAGGTTTGCATGTAAGGGAATGGGAGGGTGTGACAGACCCAGCGTTGCCAGCTCTAGAAATCATCTATAAGCCACGTCAGCCACCCTCACTGCTTTGCTATTTCAGAGACAACTCCAGGCTCTGGCTTCACAGGACCGCAGTTAATGTCTGTGCACTGCTGCCCCCTGCTGGAGATGTGGAACCCATTTTATTTAGGGCCCAAGGAAATGCCATGTGCAAATTTCAATTAAGGTACTACTCAATTCTTTGTCCTCCCATTCCGCATCAGAAATAACACTCTCCCCAAAGGACTGTGTTAGGAGACAATTCCATCTGAGCTAATGGGCAAACATCCCTTATAATGCAATTAGTGGCATTCCTTATTCTGCCACCCTAGTGACCCTCCATTAGTGTGGCTTGCCAGGGGCAGTGAAACATATGAAACACATCGTCTTGCTGCTCCAAGGATCACTTTATGGAAATATTTCATTGAATTAACATTAATTCGAGCACTAGTAAATTTTTCTTCTCAGAGGGTTCCGGGGCCAACGAAACGTCAGCCAGTCCGTCCCTCCCTCCCCTTCATATGACATGTGCACAGGATGCCTCTTCCTTGCTGATGAGGCTGCTGTAGCCTGCAAACCAACCCGTCTCAAAGCCTCTAAAAATGAAGGTTCTGCCCAAGCTCCAGAGCCCCCCAAGCTGTCAGTGAACCCCACAATGTGCTTGTGTCGACACTCGGGGGAACTTGACGGCGCCTTCATTTTTACAGCCAGGCTCCTAGAAAGCGGCGTGCTTCAGAAAGAGCCGGGGAAAGGAAGAATAGTAATTTTGGCTGTGATGACCACATCTCCTCCTGTGGATGGTAGGAATACAAAGTGGATGGACACAGAGTTCACCACGCTTAGGCAGCTTACAGCTTAGCGGGCGGTTCTCAGTGGCCTTGTCAATACCAGCCGTGCCGGACAAAGACTCGAGTCTCAGGCCCAGAATTAACAAAGCCCCTTCCAGCAACCCCTCTCGACAGATTTCTCTCTCTGAGTTTCTCTGCTGGACCCCCGACATGCCCAGTAATTGCCTCACCCATTGGCGTTTCCCCAGTAACAAATGCAAATTCCCAGGTCCCAGCCCAGGCCCACAGAGTTAGCACACTCAAGTCTAAGAACTATTGCTATAAATGTCTTCTATTTTTTTCCACATGCCAAATCCCAACCAAAAATGACTCTTAGCTATGTCCTGTTAATGCTGATGGCGAAAAACTATAAGTCTGATTAACTATTCTTTGCACCTATTATCGATGTTGATGGCCTAGTCATCTTCCCAGGCCTCTGTGACTGTGAAACCTCTTGGGAAACCTTCCCCTAATCCTCCCACTGTGGCCAGGAAAAATCAGTCATTCCCTCTCTCTGGTGAGCCCTCAGTCCTGGGTGACAGTAGTCATCAGAGTCTCTCACTCTCCCTTGTTATGCAGAGTGGTCCTGCGCCAGCCTCATCTGCATCCCCTGGGAGCTTGTTAGAGATGCGGGCCTTGCACCTCGACCTGCTGATCCTCACAGCAGGCTCGCGGAGGCCGGAGAATTATCAGCATGCTTTCGGCACACTCGCGCGGGCACCCACGCGCGGATGCACACACACATGCACACACCTCCCACATGGATTCTGAGGGGGTTTTAGGACAGCCTGAGCCTTACTCAACTCTGGGCCTCTGGTATCTAGAGCAGGGCCAGATTAATTCACTTTCAGCATCAATATGGGCTTGGAGAGTGAACGATAAATGTGAACAAAGGACTTATTTTTTAGCAAGAGACTCATGAAGACTAGAATGACTAAATCCAGGAGGAGACTCTCATAGTGTGTTTTCAACCCCATGGGGTGCGGTGGAGTCTGAGAGTCTTTACGGCTGGGAGCTCTCTTCAATCATACTCCCAATTACAAATGAGCGGCTAGTCGGAGTTTGTAAAGCAGCTGCCTCACATGGACTGCCTGGCTGATTTCTCGGCCTCGCTGGGAAAGGGAGTGAAGGGCTGTCAACTGAAGAGTGACTGGTGTGGAATTGAGAGTGAGCCGAAGTTAGAGAGTTGGAGAATGTCAGCCCTGGAGGACAGTCCCAGCATGTCACAGATGGGGGGGCCGAGATATGACAGGTAAAATGACCGCTGCCAGCCCCTGCTCCGGGCTTCCGGGCTGGCAGATCAGGGGCTAGGACCCAGACGTCGGACCACACTATACTTTAAATACTAGCACTGCCTCAGACCCATCCCAAATTCCCTTTCCCTGCTTGCTAAACCCCACCCTACAACATCCCTGTATTTATGATATTTATTTCACTGCTAAGACATAACCTAAGACCAAACAATAGGAACTTAAAACCAAAGGTATATATTTCTCTCTTGAAAAAGTCTGAGCAGACAAGTGGCCCAGAGGTTGAAGTGGCTCTGCTCTAGCTGGTCACCCAGGCCCACCATCCTTACTACCCCATTTCATGCACAAGATGGAAAACCGGAGGTCCACCACCCTGCCAGGGTCCGCCCGTGGGAAGGCGGGATGACGTGAAAGAAGGCAAGCAGGCTCAAGCCGCTTCCTTTGAAGGACGGGACCCTTAGCTGCCCGCATCCCGGCTGCCCACACCCACCTGGCTGTGATTCGGTCACTTGCCTTGCAAGGGAGGCTGGGAAACGCAGAGTCTAACTGGGTGGCCTGCCCCCAGCTCAGACGAAAGGAGGGATGGGAGAATGGGTGTTGAGGGATAGTCTCTACCCACAACCCACGCTGCTGTAGTAGGTGAGGCCCCCTGGAAGCCTGGTGTCGCTGGGTTGTTTCGTTTGTTTGTTTGCTTGTTTTGATGTTTTAATGGAGAGAAAAGGTTGGACAGGAGACAGGGAGAGCAGGACAGGGACATAGAAGAGATGACACCAGTTACACCCTGCATGTAACTCATCAATTCTTGATTAACAAATACTAAGCTTTGTTGTTTCTATATCTACAACCTGTACACACACACACACGCACACATGCACACACCTCAAACGTGCAGATGTATGCATCTTCTCGGCACTCAGGGTTCAGTTTTCCCATCTGGGTAACAAAGTAGCTGGCTGAGA
This sequence comes from Mormoops blainvillei, assembly GCA_004026545.1. Lineage (NCBI taxonomy): Eukaryota > Metazoa > Chordata > Mammalia > Chiroptera > Mormoopidae > Mormoops > Mormoops blainvillei. The sequence continues at coordinate 24,620 of PVJD01003878.1, forward strand.
AAGCCACGGCCCCTCCAGCCATGAAACTCCCTCAGCCCCCCGTCCCCTAGCCATGAGCCCTCTCTCTGCCAAGATAGGGATCGATGACCTCTCTGACCATGGAATTCACATTCTAGCCTCCTCCTACCTGAACTACAAGACCCAGCATTTTCATCACCTTTTGCTTGAGGGGTCTGAGATGTACAACTTGCACAAGGAATAAATGTACCAGCTTATTCCGTGGAGGTGTCAGAGAAGGAACTGGGGCCCAAGGAGCTTTCGATACTCAATGAGAGGAGAAAATCTGACCAGGTGAATCAAGGTCATTTCAAAAGCATCTTGGAACAACTATACAGTCTGTCGTGACAGCTTGTACTTGAGGTTGCTTTCCCAGGCACTATCCTGTCCCCCTGCCCACACACCCCGCCCCTGCTAAAACCACAGCCATCTCTGTCCACACCTACACAAGGCCACCTCGCCCCAGACTACTCACACCCAACCCCAGAGACAATGCAGATACTTCTTGAATCCCCAGCCAGGCCCTGGCTTTCGCATCTCCCCTCCCATCGCTTCCTTCCCTTCCACGTCTGTGACAGGAAGTCCTACTTGATCTTGCATTCTCCATAGGAGGTTCATAACATTTCCAGCAGGAGGTGCTTAGAAACCAGCTTCTCCAATCTTCCTGTTTTGTGAGAGGGGAGCCTGAAGCTCAGAGAGATTAAAGAATCTGGTCACATGTTCGCTACTGGTATATTTGGAATTAGGACCCCACGTTGCCCAAGCGCATCCAGCACGCAGACTCTTCCTACCATGCTGCCTCTCTGATTCAGGGCACTGTGCCTCCCTTTATTCCTCTGTTAAATAATCATAGTAGCGGTGACAGTGGACATTGATTACTTCCTTCCTTCCAGGCACTGTTTTTGATGCTTTGTACATAGTGTCTCATTAAATCTTCCCTTCTATCCTGCAAGGAAGATATTTCTATGATCTCTGTTTTGCTGATGAGGATAACAAAGCCTAGAGCAGGAAAAAAAACCATCCCAAACTTGTCCCACTACTCCTTGCTCCTTCACAGATGACCATGGCAATCAACATGATGAAAGATTCAGGCCCTCTGCCCACACCACACCCCAAATCACCCTGGCAGCCCTACCCAGCTTCCTTCCAGGGTCCCCACACTCCTGCTCCTCTCCCCGTGCCCGGGGTTGTCAGTCTGCAGAACTCGCTCACCCACATCATTTCCCTTTGCTTTTCAGTGATGTTCAAGGTTGCCAGTGATCAAGGAGAGAGTCAATGGTGTGGATAATAGAAAACTATGGAATACCCAAAATGTGTTTCTTTTGCTCTGGGAATTCGGAATGTGATTTTAATTTTCCAGGAGGCCTGTTATCTCAACTCAGGCTTAGGCTTGTTACGGAAAAGGCCCATGACTTCTTAACTGACCCCAGTTTACAGAGTGAAAGGGGGTGCAGAAGAGGCTGACAGGCAGGACAGCCAAGTCCGGATGGTCACCTTGGAGGAGGCACCTTGCATATATTCCACAGGGAGGCCTGGGGCTTGGCCGCCTGTGCGGGAGCATCACCAGTCAGACCGATCCCTCGGCTTTACAGAGATTCTTTCCTTTCAAAGACAGCTCATCTGAAGCAAGGAATCCAGTCCCAACTCAATTTCAATTTCACACCACACTCAGGAGTGAAAGGATGCAGGAGCCCCAGTCGCTGGTCAGCCGGGAAATTGGCAGCCCTCAGCTGGCATTTCACAGCAGTGGTGGCAAGATTGCCTTTAATAGCACACTTGCAGTGATGGGCAGGGGCTGAGATAAAATTACAACCGCACAAGCCCAGATGTCCAGATGAGGGCCATTTCAGCATGCTGAAATAAAAGTGCTCCCTGGTGGGTTTCTTCCCTGCCCGTCAATCTAGCCAAGTTTCCGGAACAGGATGCTCCAGCCTCCAGCTCAGAAAGCTCTGTAATCCTGAGCCCTGTGGCAGGGGAGGTCTTCTGCGGGCGGCGAGGACTGTGTGCTGGAAGAGGGATACTGGGGGGCCTGTAGACACCAGGCCCAGCAGGGAGTGCCCCCTCGGTGCCCCTGGGAGACAGGGACAGCTGGGGCTTCTCCTTCCTCCAGGAGGGCCTCTTCCCCTTCCTCAGTTCTCCAGGGCCGTGGGGATCATGCTGCCTTCCCACTCACACAGCTAACTCTCTGGGGGGCCTGGCCATCAGCTTTTGCTGGCCTTAATGCTGAATTATAACTCTTACATTCTGCAGTATAAGAAAACATTGTCTGCATGTGTTGGAAGAGTTTTCAGCACCCTGAGGAGGGGGTGGTACAGGAAGTGTCGGGGATGAGGGTGGGTAGGGCATGGCCGAGAGGTAGGCACATGGCCCTCCTAATACCAACTTCCTTTTTCTTTGCCTATACATAGGTTTTTTGAAAATCTTGTTTTAGTTTCTCCGCACCACAAGTTTCCTCCATCATTCTTTGGACTGGGATCACAGATTTCTCTGTGTGGGCATTTGATCTGCCTGGAACCCTCCTGTGCCAACTTTATTTTTTCGTAAGAGGCCGGGTAGATCCCATCCCACGTACTCCTGTGATGGGATCCTGCTGCTCTTCACCGAAAGGTGGGGTCTATTTTAGTCCCCCCTTGAAACCAGGCAGGCCCGGTGACCGCTTGGACAAACAGAATACAGCCACCTAGCTAAACTAAGTTCACATGGGTCAGCGAAGAACCACCCAGCCAAACACTACCCAAATTCCGGAGCAGAATTAAAATGGCTGTTGGAAGCCCCTGCTTGGGTTTGGGGTAGTTTCTTAAGCAGCACTAAGTAATCAGAACATCTCTTCTGCCCCCAAAATATTTTCCCTAATTGTCTAACACATTGTTCGAAAACCCTCTATTAGTCAAACCTCTGGGTTAAAGCTTAAAGCCCCCTCGCTAAAGTGTAAATGGCATCCATGTATAAAATCCAGGGCCTCTACCACCCAGTAACACCTGAGCACTGTTAAGTTAGGCTCTTAGCACCTGGCGGGACTCCAAGAAAATGGGACATTTTCCTCATATGCCATGATATGGGGAGGCAGGAGTCAAAGCCCAGAGTGTGCAAGTATGAGTGGGGTGAGCAGCCTGGGGTATTAACCCTTGAAGGTAGTACGGCCATCTAAATGCAGCCCAGAGGACCCTGCAGCAATGCTGAGGCCTCCTTTCTGTTAGTCTATGCTGTGTTTCTAACACTAAGAAAAACACACTTTCAAAATGGAGAAAGGATTGCTCTGTGCTTCGGCTGTGGGTTGAGCTGGGCCCTGTGCGCATTTCAAAGATACCAGGCTGGTCTGCCCCAGGTGGAAGGAAGCCATTTCCCTGGGGGCCTATAGGGAGTAGGGTAGACAGCGGGGAGGGTCCCTCTCTGATGAGGCTGTAGAGGTCCACAATTCTTGGTTAAAACCCTGAGGGCCAGTCAGATTTATTTAGGAATTTGAAATTTCTCAGGTTTTAGACAGGTGTTCCAGTGCATCCACTGTATGCTACAAATTAGCCCTGCAGGTTCTGGGACGGTATTTTGAAATCAATCTCTCTCTCTCTCTCTCTCTCTCACCCCCACCCCCCAACATACCTTCAGCAAAAGGTATGAATTTTCACACTCAGTTTGATAAATGCTATAAATAACCTCCTATCAGGTTGGTCCAGGTTTCTGCTAAACAAGTTATGGTAAGTTTCCAGTTTTCAGAACTTTTTGGGTCTGAAATCTTGGATCTGTTTTGCCCATATTTAGCCAGTTTTCCTGCCAAGGCCATATGTCGGGATGTCACTGAAAATTTGTTCCCAGGCCAGATGCTAGGAGACGTTTGATGCCACTTTCTTGGAGAATTTATCTCAGAGGCTCCTAGGGAGTGTCCGCTCCGCTTTCAAGCACCATCAGCCTCCCCTCTGGCTGGTCCTCAGACAATGAATGAACAACATGTGTGTTTTGTCACATACATGCTCTGTGTCTCCAACTGGTCTTGGTCTTATATCTTAAACCACGAGCCAGCAATGTACCTGGCACAGAGAGGGTACTTGTTACATGGATGACAGCCAAGGGTAGTTCAATTTCTCCATCTTATAATGAGATGGGGCAGAAACAGTCTTGATTATTTATAACCCCACTCCCTCCTCACTGTGTGCAAGGCATCGAGACCTGTGGACCATCAAAGATGTATCAAATGGATCATTCTGCCCTTAGGCAGATGACAAGGAAAGTCAGGGGGCATTAAACAAACATGAATGATCTCTTACCTGTGATTATATATAAAATCCCTGGGCTCACTGCCATCACACACATTCTCAACAAGCCTGTCAGGAAGACATCATTACCCCTGTTTACAGATGAGGACATTGAGTCTCAGGTCAAAGATGCTACCCTGAGCCGATGCCTGAGCTGAGCCATCAACCCTATGCTCTGAACATGGAGACTTAGAAGTTATCCCCAGCTGAGGGTGAGAGTGGGGAGTATGACAGACATGAAGAGAAAGGATCCCAGGACTCTATGGAAGGCGTGGCATTTGCACTGGGGCTTGAAGGGCTGGAGGGTTTGAGCAGGCCCAGCCTGGCAGCTGACAGAAGGGGAGGGCATTCCAGCCAGGGGTCCCAGTCAGGCAAGGGCAGGGAGACAGGGAGCGCCAGCCTCCATGGCGAGCTCCCAGTGGTCCGGTTGGCTCACTGCAGGGTGTGTGATTATGACTTGTGGAAGAAAATACCCTAAAGGTGGTTTAAGGGGTGAGGGGAAAGAGAGAAAAGGAGGTTTTATCTGTAATATCCCTTCATGTACACACACACACACACACACACACAGATTTAAAAATCTGACAGCCGATTAACATGTGTCATTTTGAGTATGTGTTATAGTATCCTCTGTGCTTTCTATATCTTTACTTTTTTTTTTTTTATTTTTTTGGTGGCACTAGATTTTGGAGGTCCTTGTGTTCTAGGCTAAAGGCTTTGGATTTATTCTGTGGGTGCCTTGTGAGGGGACCATTTTGATTGAGAGCATGACCCAGTCAAAATTGTACCTCAGGACAAAGATTCTGACAGCACCCTGTAGCACCAGACTACAGCAGAGAGAGTGTACAGAAAGGAAGACCAACCCCTTCACCTATCTACAAGCTCCTTCCAGTGGAGCAAACAAGAGATGCGTGGAGAGAAGCCAGCAAGCAACAAAGTGCAGGGTTAGCTTGTCCCAGCTCCTGGCATACAGAGGCCAGACAGAGCCAGACTGGGGTGGGGTGGATGGGGAGGCACCCCTTCAGAGCAATGCCCTATTGCTGGGCTGAAAGGTGGGCACTGGTGTCATGAGCTTATCCATGAAAAATCTAACAGAGACAGGCAGGGAGGTGATCCATGATTAACACATCTGGGAAAAGCCTCATCCCGGAAAGAATGAATTGGTGAAGGAAGTGCAGCCTGAGGTAGATAATTCCCAGAGGAACCCAGGGCTCTCTCAGTGCCCCTCTGCACAGGTGCTGTGGGGAGCTCTGTCAGAACCCAACTACCACCGTAGTGGTTGCCATGGTTACAAAGATGGCAGTGTTCTCTGCTGAGGGGCTCTCGAACTTGTGCGTGCATCAGAATCACCTAGAGAGTTGCTTAAAAATACAGATTGCTGGCTCCACCTCCCTAGTTTGGGATGCAGCAGGTCCGGGGTAGGGCCCAACATTCTACACTCCTCCAGAGTTCCCAGGTGATGCTGATATTGCCTGTTGAGGCCCCCTCCTTGAGAATTCACTGCCTTAAATACTCTAAGCGTGGTCCCACCCTGCCTCCAGGTAATGGGTACTCAACATGTACCTCATTTAAGCTTCACAAAGGCCCTAGAAAGCAGCCCTCAACTCACAGGAGGAGACAGCTTAAAGGTGCTTTCTAAATTGAGTGAGGCCACACAAGTAGCTGGGCACTTCTTTTTTCTACATTACGTGTTCCCAAAAGCTGGCCCTCAGTGATGGCTGACAGGATTGTCACAGGCCTGAGCTGAATTGAACACAGCAAAAGCAATATGAGTTTTTTGTGATGTTAACCATATGAACTCAATGTAATGGATTGTTCCTTTTTCTCCAAGATAATCCCATTTATACTTTAAGGCATTAAAATGCTTTTATCAAAGGATGGAGGCAAGAGATCGTCTTTTTCTTTGACCTTTTCCCTTTTTTAATGTTCTTCTTTGGCAAAATAAGTGGTGGAGACCTAATTTCGGTCATTTCTCTTTTTTGAAAAATATCTTGTCTATGAAATTCCCTCAGTAGCGTTCTGGCATGCTGCCTCCCAGCACCGAGGGGGGCCTTGCATTTTACAGAGTAATGATGGCTCAGAGTGACCTGTCATGTGGGTAGGCGGTGGCAGAGCCACATGTTCGCTGGGCCACTCCTCTGCCCACTGGCCTCTCGCAGGCTCTCCAAAGGGCCCTGGGCCATATGGAAGGTAGGTCCTCCTTTTCCCAGGGCTCCTGGTAGCCACAGACACAGGCCTCAGGGAAGCGTGAGGAGTTTTTTCTCCCCCGTGTCCTGCCTTGTCAGCTACCAGGCAGTCCTGGAGCCCATTTCAATTCAGCTTCCTGAAATCTGCAGTAATTTCGGATCTCAGGTGGTTGTTGGAATTCAGGGGTTGGTATCCCCCCTTGGAGTGGAGGCCCCAGGGTCAGAGGAAAGCTCTGTTTCCTGGCTCTGATGCCACAGAAATAAGCGGTGGTTTCCATTCACACCAGAAAGCGGCGCAGCGCAGGGTGTAGGCGGGTGGGCTCTGGTGCCACATGCCTTGGGCCCAATCTTGCTCTCCCCCGTATTGGCTGGGTAAACTTAGGCAGGCTACTAGAGATCTTCTCTGGTTTGGCTCCCTTTCCCATTAAATCAGGAAAAGGATACGTGCTTCCTATGGTAGTTGTAAAAATTAAGTGCATTCATGTATTTAAAGCAACTAAGAACAGTGCCTGTCATATACAGTACAGTACATTTGCATGTGGGCTTTTATGAATAACTCAGTTCTTCATGATTATTTATGGAGGCCTACCACCTGCTCAGGGGGCTCTAGGGAGACAGAGATGAATAGGGTAAAGTCTCTCCTCTCCAGAACCTCCATGGGACAAATAAATGAGTGATCTCATTACAGAGGAAGAACTTTGTGTGCAGAAGCAGAGGTTAGCATGGGAGCCAGGAAGGTGAGCACAGTGAGGGGCTTCTGACAGGTGAGGACATATGTGTCAACCATTTATATCACTGTACAGGGCTAGGGGTATCTTCTAAGGGGACAGGGTCTCTAAGTACCCCAGCATGTAGCCACAGGGAAGGCTCTCAAAGTGTCAGAACCCCTCTCCACATTTTGAGCCACATTTACACCAACAACTATTTACTTGGCACAAAAGAGAGAAAAGGCTATAAATATTCTCAGCTTGAATTATCTAACATGACAATAATTTGAGTAGCTGTTTAATATTCCTAATTATTTGAGGGTGGGAAGAAGCCTTTGTTCCATTACAGACATACACAGAAGAGGAAATCCCATCATATAAATGAAGACACAGTACATTGAAAATGTAAATTAAGAATTAAAGAGCAAAACAATGGAATTCTTCCAATTTTTAAAAAAGTTGCTCTACAAATTGCTAATCAGTAGCCAGTGTCATGTTGGCTAATTTGTTCAATAAGAGCAAAAAAAGATAAAAGCTCCACAAGTGGAGACAGGCAACCAGCCTAGTGAAATCAATTGTGAGCAAAATGTCAGAAGGACCTTGACCTTCTGGGAGATGCTCCCAAATACTCCACTGGGGAATCTAGTTAAGGATGTTTATTCTGAATCTGGAAGTGTGGAGGTATAAGAGACCCACCTCTATGGTATGAGTCTGAGGCCAGATGGGCAGGACTGAGCAAGGGGATGAGTCAGTCCCCATACAACAGTGAGCCTGTATTCAAGGAAATAAATTAGCAAGACAATTCCAGAGAGTGTTCAGTGCTATGAGGAAGGTGAAATGGACCTCAAAGGAAGATGCTAGGTAGCCAGGGTATTAAGGCTAGTTGCCCATCCAGGATCTGTTCTTTCCTTCTTTGTTAGCAGAACCTCCACTTTGGCAGTGGAGGGCGGGAGGCTTTGACGTGCTTTCTGGAGGAGGTGGGGCCTAAATAGAGTCTTATAAAGGAGCCAGGCTAAAATTCTTGGTGAGAAAGAGGAGGGGGATGGGAGAAAGCATTTGGTTAGAGGGACATGGAGTTGCAGAAATGCAGGGAGCTCATTTAAAAGTCAGAGGGAGGCAAACAGGGAAGGAAAGACAGAGGAAGGGAAGTTAGCAGGGGCCAAATCACAGGATGGCGTATAGGCCACTGTCAAGCTGTATACGGTCTCTTACCCGCAGGTGACAGGGAGCCGCTGAAGTATTTTTAGCAGTGAGTGATGGGCTCCCATCTGCATTTTAGACAGGGCTCTCTGAAGGCTGTGTGGAGGATGAATGTGAGGAGAACACGGCTGGAAATGGGGACCTCAGTCAGGAATCTGGCAGCCACCTATTCAGTTGAGAGGAAGGAGGTGCAAACAGTAGTTTTGAGACTGCCAGGCGGAAGCCCGTGCCAGTGGCATTAGAGGGTCTCAGGCGCTGGAGAGCAGACTCATTCGTGGCCAAAGCATCAAGGGGGCAGCCACTGAGGTGGCTTTTCTCCCTCTTCCTTGTCCTCCTCCTCCACCCCCTCACCTCCCATTTCATTAAAGTGTGAGGGTTTCCAAGTGCTGAAAATAACGGTTATTTTCAGCCTCACATCACATGTCTCCCAGCTTACAGTAATCAAGTTCAGTGACAAATAGTGTCCTTGCATAATGCCTTCTAATTGCTATTAAACTTTTATAACATTAAACAATTAAAACACTCTCTTAGATTTAAGTCGGTGCTTTTTTCTGAAATGGTGCCACTGGAATAAAATATTTAGTGGCTCTTTATGCCTCAAACATATATTTGACAATATCCTTTGTGTTCTGTTTGATATCAACATGATAGTACTAGAGTTGGGCTTCAAAAAATGCATTTTTCATGACAACAAATAATAATAATATAAGAAAACTTCCTTTTTTTATGAGGCCACAAATGGTGAAAGCATGCTCTGATAATGAGGAGACAGGGCATTTATGAAGTTCTGTTCTGCCTTTATTGGTGTGGAAGGTGATGGTGACAGGAGCTGTAAGCTAATTCACTGAGCTTATAAATTTGCTAATGACTTGCAAAGCTAACAATAAAAAGAAAATGTAGTATTTTCTTCTGCTTGTATGTTTTTCAGGTTCTTTATTGCCACTGAACACCCAGAGCTCATGCCCACCTACCCCCAACATGCAAACCCTAAAGAGAGAAGTAAAACCTTCTAATAACTCAAGAAACTCAGTCCAGACCTGCCCTGACCAACACAGCAGCTGCCAGCCACATGTGGCTATTGCTCATTTGCACTGAAGCTGAACTGAATTGAAGAATAAATATAAAATACACATCAGACATTGAAATCTTAGTACCAAAAAGAATGTGAACTTGTTCATTAATATTTTTGTATTTTTCATACTTCATATATATTGTTAAATAAAATATATCAAAATTAATTTCACCTTTTAAAAAATCTTTTTAAATGTGGCTACTGGCAAATTTTAAGTTATAGATGTGGCTCAAATTATATATATTTCAGACAGCAGCCTAGACCACAGAATTCACTCAAAAGGCAGCTGTCAAGGGTGAGTTGGCAGAGGAAACCCATCTGGGGGGACCTCTAACAACTCATTGGATGTAGGCGAACCAGGGTCCAGGGCTGTAATGAAGCCCATGGACAACCCCAAGGTCTGTCACCCCTAGACCTCCAGCTGGTATTATCGCCCTGTGTACCGAGGTACATCAAGTTGAAGGAAATAAAATTCAATAACAATTTTTATAGTGAGCCGATTTTGCTACTGCTCATTAGTAGCTGTGAGCTAAATTAATTTGAGCTTGATTGTCCCTTAATTGGAGAGGCACATAAATCCAGCTGAATGTGCTATTATGGATGACACCTTGATCCCAAACAACCTCATGCTTCTGCAGTTACAATGCTCTACATAAGAGGAGAAGCCAGCTTTCAATAATTACAGTAAAAACGATGATTATTGACCAAGAACATTATAATAGATGGCAATGTGCTAGGTCGTAACATATTTTCTCAGTAAGGACATTGATCAAGTCACTGAGTTAATATGTTAAAGACTGATTATAATGACTCAGGAAATTACCAATTGTTATTCAAGTTAAGAATATAAGCCACTTATGCCAATATATTTATAGAGCAATGATGATTTATCATTCCTCTTCAAACACAGCAAAAAAATTTTAAACACTTCTACAGACATAAGGTTTTCACATACACACATATGTATCTGACTTACTTTATCCAAAGTTTCACGCATAAAAGATATTAAACAGATACTTGTTGAAGGAGAGAGACAGAGAAGGATTTGAAGCTGAGGCTGATGTTTTGAGTTGCTATCTTTGTAGAAGCTGAGGCAAGTGATATCCATACATGAATTTTACTAATTCTTTCCATGATTAAAAACATGTATTTATAAAACTAAATGTTTTTAAGGTAGAAACTGCCCACAAATTTGGAAATCAATAATATAATTCACATCAATTGAAAAGTAAAGTGATATATCAATATCTAAGAATCTCCTTCAAGCCAAGCCTTTTTCTCTTTTCTCTCTTATAACTGGAGGGCAATGATTCAGACTAGATAGATTTGGCTAGAATGAGAAGGATCAGGTTCCATTTTGAAACCAAATATTTCATGATCAAGGGAGAGTTCAGTCACACGCTGCACCGGGCAGTAGATAGGAAATTTAACTAGAATGCTCCCCTGACTCGAGGAACTTAAAGACATTGTTTGAAAGAGTAATACATTTTCCAGGTGCGAAAATTATAAAAGGCATAAAATATGTATATATAATATATAAATATCGTAAGTATACATGTACATATGATATATATATGTATCATAAGATAAAAAGTTTTGTTTACTGTCTTCTTTTCTCCCCACACCCTAAAAAAGTAACTAATTTTTATTAGGGTCTTACATATTCTCTCAGTTTCTTTTCCTTGCGTCTCTCCATTCTCTGGAGGATCCAGGGAGATGGACTTCCTCTGCCAACTCATTCTTGACCGGCTACCTTTTGAATGAATTCAGTGATCTAGACGGCTATCCGACATGGACATAATTCGAGCCACACCTATAACTTAAAATGTAAATACTCACCAGAGTGACTTTGTTTTTTACATCTAGCATCCTGGAGGTTTCTGCGTATCAGTACATAGAAAGTGTCAGCGTTTTTTCAAGCTGCTGCATTGATCTCATCACACAGTTAATTAACCAGGCCCCTACATATGGTCTTGTGGGTTCTTTTAATCTTTTGCTATTAAAAAATGTAGGGCTTCTAAAATAACACTGACATCCTCCATATAAAGTAATGCTTTATTCCTCCCTCCCACCCTCGCTTCGCTTTTTTTCACTCACTCCACAAGCATCCGTGCATGTCCACCTGTGCCAGGTGCAACTCTAAGGTGAGCCAGACGAGTGTGAGGGTAACGTCACATTGGCCCCTCACGGGTCAGTTGAGAGAGGACAATAGGGTTACATGTGGAGACAAAGAACAAGTCACCCACAACCCACACCACTTTTTTTTTTCTAGAGAGTAACCGTAGGTTCTGATAGGAGAACATCTGACCTGAAGGTATCAGAGTTTGACTGGAGAATTTCCAATCTACTTGGCCTTGGACGAGCCCCTGGCACTGACATTCTACATTCTATGCTTGTGGTCGGGAAATATTGAAAAGGAAATGATGATCATCTGTACCTTCTATTCCCCCAAACACCCTCTGTCCCTTTTAGGTAGTTTCTTGCCCTGAAATGGATACCCAAGTCCTCCTCCCAAGGTTCACCGGCAGCCTGAGGTTGTATTCAACATTCTTGACCATTCCAGGCGTCCTGCTACCAAAGTCTGTGCAGAGCCCACTCCGTATTCCCCAGAGACAAGCCATCTTCTGTGAAGCTCTGAGTTAGCCAAAAATGTGCCAGCCTCCTTAGGGTCACCACATCAACTCCAGCTCCAGGCACACATCTTGCTAAGAAGGCCTGTAAAGAGTAGCCAATGACAATAACACTGAAAATTTTACTCCGCCCGAATGCCTGGTGAGCAAGAGATGGGTACAGGAATGAATATCTGTTGGCTGCTCTGGCTCCCGGAAATAAAAACAAAGGCACACATAACATAGGTGCCTGGGGAAGACCAGTGGGAGGGAGTCAACAGTAGCTCAATATTCCACAAACATTATTGAGTGTACACTATGTGCCAGGCACTGTTTTAGCTTCTGGGGATACAGTGGTAACAGTCCTAGCCCTCAGGACCTTACATTCCAGTCAATAAATAAATAAAAGAAGAGCTCAGTGCTAACTGGCAGCTGGTGAGCAGCAGCTCCCATTTACTCACCTGTGGCCCACAGGCAGTCGCTGTGGCCAGGTGACAGTCATGGAATGAGGAACCGCAGGCTGGAAGGGACCTTGGGGACACATGTGGTAGAGACCTCAGCAGAACTCCACTTTTCAATGGTAGGTTGCCAAAGTCACGTGGCAGATTAAAAACAAAGTGACTGGAGCTGGTCCCTGCCACCGAGAAGTGAATCATTGATCTTGATGGATTAATAATCACCACAACTAGTTCCTACTTATAGAATGTTCTGGGGGCACTGGACTTTTCATTTTGCATTTCCTTGAAAGGATGTTCAAGCAGCCAGATGTAGCTACTCTGCCCTGTGGGACTGAAAGTACAAGGGGCCATGGGTAACAGAGCTGAAGTATAAACATTTTAATCGCAAGGGCTCACAGAGAAAGAAAGAGCAGCTTTGGATTTTTGTCACCAAAATAGGATTTTTATGTTTTCGGTTGAGTCATTTATCTTGACTGCCAGATACTGTCAAGGAACGAGGACTCGTCTCTGGCATTTAGTTATTAGATCCAGGGCCCAGGCAGGAGAGCGAGATCATGGGACCTTCTGAGTGTGGAGAGGGTTGCGCGTTGACCCAGGCCTGCTAGGCCCTGCGCAGAGCTGCTGTGGGACCGAAGTGAGGCCGTGGGAGCCTGCCAAGCCCGAGGCCTATGCTTGTGGGTCGGGGGGCTGTGAGAGTCAGAGGGAGGCAGAGCTGGCAGGAGGAAATCAGGAGGGTATCAAAGATTTGGAGCCATATCTCAAGGAGGGATCAAATGGGAGGGATGTAGACAAATTCATCTCAATGTGGGGAAGCCCATCCGAGCTGCCCCTTTCTCCAGACATGCAGTGAGAGAACCTCAACCAAAGAGAGAGGTCGATTGCATGTGCCCTTGCTCCAAGGGTATTCAGTGACTTGCGTGACCAATATGGTCAGAACTGCCTGACCTCTGAGGCTGTCATAGGAAGGCTTGCAGCTCCCACCTGGGACTTTGGGAGCACTTGCTCTTGACGTGTATCTTCATGAAACCCAGCCTCACGGAGGACACATTTAGCTACAGTCATGTGGCTATGCCACCTCAGGCATAATAGTCCCATTGAAACCCTGGTGAGTGCAGTCCCAGCTGACATCACGTGGAGCAGAGAAGCCCAGCTGAGCCCAGTCAACCCACAGGATCATGAGAGATAACAAAATGCTAGTTGTTTTAAGCCGTTATGATTTAAGGGGGTTTGTTATATAATAATACATGATGAAAATATTCATTAGTATGTCTAAGTTTCCTAGGCACCTGGGGGGATAGAAGCAAAAAATACATGCATGCTTGATACATACATAGATACATATATGTGTGTATGTGTGCATGTGTTGGGTATGTATATTAGAGAGAGACAACAAGCAAAGAAGTACATGTATATAAGTGTATGATGGGGCTCTTTTTTTTAAAAATCCTCACTTGAGGATATGTTTTTTAATTGTTTTAAGAGAGAAAGAGAGAGAGGGACAGAGAGAAACATCAATGTGAGAAAAAAACATCGGTATTGGTGGCTTCCTATAAATGTCCCAACAGGGAATAGACCCCACAACATTTTTGTACATGGGACAATGCTTCAACCAAGAGCTGGGCTGATGGTGATCTTTGCAATTACTCTGGGTCAGGTACTAGCAGGTACTTTATAATCATAACTTCATTCAATCTTCACAACAACCCATTAGGTGAAAACTGTTGTTAACTCCAGAGTACAGATGAGATCACAAATGCTCGGAGAAGTCAGGTTACTTGCCTAATATCACATAGCTGATAAAGATCATAGCAGCATTATTTACAATAGCCAAGTGCTGGAAACAGCCTAAATGCCCATCAGTAAATGAGTGGATAAAAAAATTGTGGTACATTTATACGATGGAATACTACACAGCAGAAAGAACTCCTACGCTTCCTGACAGCATGGATGGAACTGGAGAGTATTATACTAAGTGAAATAAGCCAGGTGGTGAAAGACAAATACCATATGATCTCACCTATAAGTGGAACCTAAGCAACACAACAAACAAGCGAGCAAAATAGAACCAGAGACATGGAAATGAAGAACAAACTGACAGGGACCAGAGGGCAGTGCGGAGGGGGATAACGGAGGAAAGAAGGGGAAGGGTCAAGTCAAGGAACGTGTATAAAGGACCCACGGACAAGGACAACGGTGGGGAGGATTGACTGGGGAGGGGGGATGGGCAGGGCAGGGGAGAATAATGGGACGGGGTGGGGGAAGAGGTCAGCTGTAATTGAACAACAATAAAAAAAAAAGAGCAGAGGAGGGATTCCAACCTAAGCTAGAGTCCCCAGACTCTGTTCTGCCTGCAGCAGTTCCGCAAAGAAAAACCATAACTACCAAGGACAGCTGGCACACATCCATATGGAAAGAGCTAGGGGTGTTAGCAGGACACTAGAGAATGCCAGAAAAGAGGGCTCTATGTTGCATCCTCAACCTTTTAGGTGCCCTTGTCTCTGTATGAGTATGTCTTCTAGAATCCCTTCCATCCTCCCCATTACTGGGGGCGGGTAGTGCACTGAGCCAGCCCCAGGAAACCTAGGCCTAGTCTCCCAGAAAATGGTTCAATACTTATCCTAATATCTGTATGCTTTCAATTTACTTACAGCTGGTCCTGCAAAGTGTACACGTGCAGAACCACAGAAGCAAGAATGAAGAAAGATGACAAGCCACACACTGTGAAAAATCAACCATGAGTCTGTGTGCTTTGTGATAAGCACAATGGTTCAATGTATGGAGTCTGGAGCCAGACAGGCTGGATTTGAGTCGGTCTTTGCTTGGACAGCTATCTCTCGGCTTCCTCATCTGTAAAATGGGATGGCATTAGTAATGGTACCTACTTTGTAGAGTGGTTGAAGAGCCCCAGAGCCCTCCTTTAGCACTTGGTGGACTGACTCAGGGACCCTGCTTGCAGTAATATGTAGTCTTACCAACTGCCTCCAGAATTTTCAAGATTATTTTGTCATTTTGTTTAGAATATCATACAGAACTGATTTTAAGTTTAAAATATTTCATTCAGATCAGTATAGTATTAAAAATGCATTATAAATTTTATTTTAATTATATTGAATAGTATTCATAATAGTAGTTAAATTTGTGCTTATTGCCATTTACCAAGCAATGCACAGAGTTTAATTTACTCTCGATTAATTATGTAAGAAAAATATGATTTGTTGACAGTAAATTCCAAAATGTTATAATAGATCAGGTTTGGTTTGGGGACTGAATATTAAATATTCAAATTATTATATTATATTAAAATGTGGCTCTGGCCGGGTGGTTCATTAGGCTGGAGCATCATCTCATACACCAAAAGGTTGTGGGTTCGATCCCTGGTCAGGGCACATACAGGAGACAAGCAATCAATGTTCTTCTCTCACATCAGTGTTCCTCTCTCTCTCACTCTCTCTCTCTTTTTTTGGTCAATAAACATATCTTAGGGTGAGGGTTAAAAAAAATATGTTGCCATATCTGAAACGAACAAACTCTGCTTTCAAAATGTGATGTGGGGAATTCTTACAATGTACAATGCAAAAGTAAACTCATTAATTTTTATAATTTTTATGTTTTCCTTTTACATGATGAGATAAAAGAGGCTTATTTTTTTAGTTTCTTTAAAGCATAGCTGAAAATAACACATGTTGGGTAAAGAAACTCTTTACTCTGAATAAATGGAAAGCCAAATTCGATATAATCGTCGCTGCTTTCTCTTTCTAACATTGGCTTTTGGAGTTGGGGAGCTACCCTGATGCACTACATACTCATGATGATCAAATGAATGCAATATACGGTCAGACAGAGATCAGCTTAAGGCACATTTGAAGAGTTATCATCATGTTTATGCTCTTCATTCCTTTAATATATTTCAACATCAATCTTCCTTATTCACTTTATCACATCTATTTGTGGTAGTAAATACACCAAAACCAAGAACACAATGAATTTAAGACCATAGATCAGCCAAAGTCACCACCGTGGCTTACTTGTAAGGAGTCAAAATGCAAATAACCTGCCAGGACTGTGAGTACAAATGGCATGACCATGAACCATTCATTGGATCCACACCAGTGGCCCCAAAGGACCTCTCAGTCATACACGGAGGATGTACGGATTTTTACAAATTAAAGTTATTTGTTGGGAAACACCTCTCCTTGCATCCACGGCAGACAGCCTCCAGAGCGCCCCTCCCACTGCCACACACAGGCCCCTTTCCTCCGTACTTTGACCAGCATGTTCCATCCGCATGCTTCAGGACCTGTGCAGGGGTCTACAGCCAGATAAGCAAAGCCGGGGCTGGGTTAAACGTCAGAGCCAATGAGGACAGAGTCAGAAAGAGAGAACTAATGGTGACAGAGCACCTGCTGCACCACCCACAGAATGCCCGCCCCAAATGTCATCTTGTCAAGACCTGCCATCAGCCAGTTCTGTGAGGGAGAGGTCACTATACCTATTTACAGAGAAAAACCTGAGAATTGGAACAGTTAAAAAACTTACTTCAGGTCATGACTATCTTAAATTTTGTTTTCAAAGAATTAAAAGAATGAAAACATAGTTACAATATAATATAAACAAAATTCTCCAAATACTACTTACAAGTATGTTTCCATGTCTGAATCTATTTGGTCACCAAGTTGAGACAATAGCAATCAGACAGGAGGGGACATGTGTGAGTGTATGCGTACACATATGTGGGTGGGTGTGAGTGTGTGTGTGTGTGTTTAAGTGTGGGTGGTATCTGGGGTTAGGCTGGCATTGGTTTTAGATACAAAAGTGACCAGTTTACCAGCTGGTTATCTTGAATTATAGACTAGGCTGTGGTGAGAGATTATTTTCTCTTCTGTGTTTTCCCTCCACTTTCTCTCCAGCGTTCATACGTTACTTTAACAATCAGAAGCTTCGGAGGTTTTCGTAAAGCCAGGCAATACATATGAAGCTGCTTGCTGCCCATGTCCCAGCCGGTCTGCCTCCCTGGCTGTCTGGCTTAAATCGCACTAAGGAGAAGATGGAGTGATCAGGAAAGGTTTAAGAAATACTTCTCTCTGGTTTCCCGCCCCTCTGACCCTCCTCAGAAGCTTCTGATTCCTGCCCCTTCCCTGGACAGCCCAGTCTCTCCGGATTTCCGGGAAGCCCCTCTGTCCAGGCCCTCCTCGTCTCTCCCGGGAGGCTAAGAAGCCTGTGAATTTAATGGCTCATCCCAGCAACCTGCGCCCCGTGTCCCAGGAGCTCTGGCTCTCGGGGCCCACAGAGCATGGATGGGTGGGTGTGGGAACACATGGTGTGAGTGGGCCTTTCTCTGGCCAAGCCATCTGTGACCCTCATCCTCTTTCACTGACATCACTGTCTATAAGATGGTGAACCTGTGGCCTCTCTTAGATCACCAGCCGCTGACAGCAGGTGACAGCACGGTGGCATATTAATATGATTTTTATTGTACTTAACAAGACTCTGTGCTTGGTCTCTGAGACAAGGCCCTGTGACTTGTGGGTTGTATTTAAATGTGAAAAGTGTTTGCAGTCCAAATTGGTGGCTTCCTGTCTTTGCAAAGGAAATCTGCATTTTCTCCTTAGGAAACTTGATAGGACCCGGAACATTCAGCTTCCAATTCTCAGAGGGCAGCCCTGCTGCTTACCCACAGGGCTGGGACTCAGGCAAGACCTCAGGTAGAAGCCTGTGTTTAGCCAGGAGGCATGCTGCCGAGGCTTAATGGAGGGCCTGGGGAGGGAAAGGAGCTGAGAATCTGGTAGAGTGTGATGAGTGAGCCTCGAAATTAGACTGTGTTGTATGATAAGGAACTTGGCTGGCTTTTGTCCCCTGGCTCCTGAGAGAGAGCCTCTAAATCCCTGGGATTCTCTTCAGTCAGCAAGTTTCACTCTTTTTATCTCATGGCACATGTAAACTAATTACCAAATTCTGCAGCACACCAAAAAATATATTTTTTTGCTGATCTGACCAAAAAAAATAGGTATAATTTTGATTCATTCACACTGGATGGTTATTGTTGTGTTGGCTGTTGTCATTGTTTTATTTGACAGTTCAAGGGGAAAAAGGTCAGTGCCCCTAACTAAATAGTCAGGCATTTTATGTTTTAAAAATTCTTGCGGCTCTCCAGTTGAAAATTGCTGTCCTAAGTAATAGGAGCGTCTGTTTCTACAAAAGGTAGGTCCCTCAGACCACACCTGAGTTTATGCTAATGAGGTAACTTAGGATGGGCCCTGATAGTTGCATAGTTGATAGTTTCGGGGTGGGGGCTGGCCAGGCTGATGAACCATGTGATTACAGGATTGGGGTTTAGTGCCCAGTGATCTCAGCCTGACCTTCATGGAAAGAAATGTGTTTGCACGTGTCGGGGGGGGGCGCGGGGGGGAATGTGTGTTTAGGGGCAGGGGAAGACTGAATTCAATCATGTAGCCAGTGATTCAACCAATCATGTCTACATAATTAAACCTCAATAAGAACTCAGGACCCAATGCTCAGTGGAGGTTCCTGGTTAACTGTATCAGGAGGAAGACACATTCTGAGGAGATGGACGTGTCATCTTTGGGACCGTCCAAGACTTTGCTATGTATCACTTTTTTTTTTTGTCTGATCCTAGTTTTTATCCTTTATAATAAAACTATATCATAGTATAGTTTTCCTGAGTTCTATGAGTTATTCTAGCAAATTACTGAACCTGAGAGGTTTATAAGAACATCAGAATTTGTAGCCAATTGGTCAGCGATGTGGTTGGCCTGGGACCCTCCAAGTATTTGTCTGGGGTCTGAAGTAAGAACAGGCTTGTGAGACACTATGCCTTTCACCGGTGAAATCTGGCCCGATTGTGGCTGGTGTCAGAATTGCACTGCAGACTGCTGGGGTTCAAACCCTGACCCGGGGACTTTCTAGCTGTGCCATTTGTTTGGCAAAATTCTTATCCTTTCCAATCTTCAATGCCTACATCTAAATCAGTTAGGGAAGAAAACACACGTGAAATGCTCGTATCAATAAACACTCACAAATGTTACCTATCAGTGTTGACATCTGCCAGCTGCATGCCAGGTGCTTTTGTCCTTAATTGTCCTGTCTTTAGATTCCTAAGTGGTTCTTCTGTCTCTTTCAAGGTGTTGCCCAACAGAAAACACTTTGGTCTGCTCCACACCTTTTCACATTTAACTGAGTACTGTGCAATATGATTCCTAAGTTATGCGTTTTATTCCATGTCTTCATATAAATAAAACTATTTTCTACTTACAAACCTATTTATTAGCATATCAAGTGAAAAAACTTGCCAGTATTTCACCAAATTTGGAGAGGTATGTTGAGGTGATCTCACTGCAAATATAGGCAGCCAGTGTACAAAAAGTTTCACTTTGGGGGACCCTTAGAGCACTTTGATTGTTTTCCTTTTATACAAAGAAGACATTATTTTAAACATTTCAACAAGGGAATGCAATAACTACATATATTTTTAATTGTGCTAGAATTTTATGAATGCGACTAGGAGTCACGAAATGTTCATTAATTCTTTTAAGTCATTGCTTTCATTCTATTTTATGTGGAAGCACGAAGAAAATGTGCCTCACAAAATGACACTATGAAAGCTAACTTTGAGAAGTCAGTATGAGGAAGATCTGCATGGGGGCCGGTGGGAAAAGATGGGCCCTTCTCAGGTAGAATAAGGGACCCTGGCAGGTACCCTGGCTAGCATCTCAAAGCTAGTCAGAATAAGCAGTCTCCGGAGGGCTTCCAGCCCAAGGAGTATTTAGCACCCAGAAGACAGGCAGTCAGTCTCTGCCCAGAGCTTCTGGGACCAGGGCCCAAGCTGTAATCAACTGACAGCAATTGGGAATGGGTTGCTCTTTCTTTCAAAGGTAACAGAAGCCAAAAGTTCCACTGAGGGACATTTTGTTGCCATGCAGGAGATCCACAAAATGCATATTTAAGGTGCTGTGGCAAGAGGAAATGAATGATGGTTTTAGGCTCTCTTTAGTTGCTAAAGAATCTTGCATGTGTTTAATGTTAAAAACTAGACACAACCGCCACCTGTAACTGAAGGGAGATCCTCAGTGATGATGCTCTGATGATAGAGGCAGACTGGAGCCTACTTCAGGGGCCCAGAACATGGGGCTGTTTTCCAGGTAGGAGCTATGCATTTCCACAGGGCATCATTTAGCGAAGTCTTTATTACTGTATTCTTGCTGAGCCCTTCAAGCCACCCCTTTCTCTTTCAGACGTTTGCAGAGAGTAGCCATTTCTCAATTACCATTAGTAAATCATTAGGGCAGACACTGCTCATGCTGGGGCTAAGATCTCTCTGAGCTGCTTCTTACTGAGCAGTTGCAGGGTGAGTGGCAGCAGGAATCCATTCATATGCACACCAGACTGTGGCAGATAGAGTGTTAGAAAGAGCTTTGCTGCAAAGTGGGAAATAATTATGACTCTTAATTAGTTATGACAATTACATAAAAGTCTTAAAGGACTCCGATATGCATTTTATACCATTTGCAGAACGATGTATGGGCAAGAAAGGTAACATTCTAGATTCCAGTGACGTATCCTTTGCTCTCAATCGGGGCTGCTTTAAGAAGACGTCTGTTTGAAAGTGTCAACAGTCACATGGCTCTTAAAATTTGCTTCCAGTTGCCCACACCCCCTTCTTTCGTCCCCACCACCTAACCGGAGCCCCCTCTTTCACATTCGGCCTACAGAGAACAGACAACAAAGGTGAGTGAAGAGAGGCGGGAAATACCTCAGAGGAAAGGAAAGGAGGCAGACCCATGAAAACCCCAAGAAAATGCAGGAAAATTTTCAACTGCTTGAGGTTGCCTATTTTAGGAGCCATATATTGGTTATTTGGAATTCACGTTCTAGTGAGTTGTTGACCCTGTGATGACAACACTCTTAATGTGTAGAGATACACAGGTCTCCCCACATCTGACCACTTGGACATCAGGACGTGTTCCCCGGGAGAATCTCAGCAGCGATCACTGGCTTGTAAGACCAGCTTTGAAAAACTCATGAGTGAGGATATCATCAAGTAATGGTTCCCATCAGAATAGTAAATTTTCAATGTGGCTGCACAGAAATCAAGGTAAAACTTAGAAACCAAATAGATACTTTAAAAATCAGTGGCAGTCAGTTCTTCCCGCCCTGCCTTTGACATTACCTTGTGCTATTCCGGGCCCCAGGAGCACCGGTGTTACTCAGGACCAGGGGAGCTGTCAGGGCTCCCTCATCTGATTCGTCAAGGCTGCTAACGGCTCCCAGCACCAGGTGTGCAGGCCACATTGCTGCCATTCCAGGAGGCTGGCTGCCTTTAGGAGGCCAACAGCCTAGCCACACCAGGCAGAGTGGAGTTGACAAGAACTCACATCGAATTTGCATATATTTGCACAGCCCGTCAGAAACACTTCAAATCTCAAACAAATTTGGAGGGTAGGGGACAAGTAGAGAGAAAGCAAAAAGGGCTGGGTGAGGGGATGCCTGAGCTTGGTTAAAGCCTCAGACCTCCTCTCTGATGACGTCTGCACTCCTGTCTAATTGTCTCGTTCGTGATCACTAATGAAATTACCACCAGGTTATTTTTCAGGCTGCTGCCTTTGCTTCCTGCGGCAGCCAAGGGAGTTCTGATTAACACATTTTCCTGCTGGAGGCTAACATGTGTCTTCGTGTGCTCAGATACGTTGTAATAAGTAATTATGGGTTTGTGGGTTCCATGTAGGAAATCTACAGCACTGTACTCTGACATCGACTTGTCTGGCAGGAGAGACCGAGAAACACGAGGAGCCAGGCCTTACCCTTGTTTTCTGAAATGAAGAGGTATAAACCGAAATGTTTCGGGGAAGGGGAAAATGGAGAGCAAGACAGCATCAGGACTCTGCCACCATCTGCAATTTCATGGCGGACTAATGGCGAATAATTACATTGCTCCACAGCCCAATAGCTGGAAGCCTCTGGAAGCAAGACTGGTCTACCAGGCCTTCCAAGCTGGCTGTTATCTGGAAGGGGTGAAAATTAGAAGTCCAATGCTGAAATGGCTCATTAAAGGAATCTTGGAAAAGAAGGTTGCTTTTTGAATCTTAAAGACAGTGATGAGTGACTCTGCAGGCTGTGCAGAGAAAGCCTTGTGCCTAAATTAATTTTCAGTGGCTGGGGACCCAAGAGGTACAAAGTCTTTAAAGGTAAGAGAACAGACAAGGGGGAAGGGAGAGATGCGGAGAGGATGGGAAGAAAGGGGAGGGGAGGGGAGAGGGAAAACACACTCTGTAGCCAGATACTGATAAAAGTTCTCCAAGACTGCTTCTCCAGAGGAACACACACCAGCTGCTCCCTGGCAGGACATTTAAAACTGTCAAGAAGTTCCATTTTTTGCTGGCTGATGAGTCGGCAAGGAAGTTGTGCTGTGTGCACATTACATGGAATTTCAACACAGCCTGGCCTCTCTACTCACACTAAGGTCAGCAGAGAAAGCAGATCAGAGTGGGCAGGAATGAGCATGTTTATTACCCAGAAAGCTTGTCCAGGAAAGGCAGATCAAGCAGCCAAGCAAGAGAGAACAGTTCCTGTCCTGTTCTGACCTTGACAGAGACCCCCAATCCCAGGGCTTCCAAACAGAGGTCCACAAACTGCCCTCTGCAGGCCACAGGAGTCTTAATTCCAGCTGATGCCTCCTTCACGGCCTGGGTTGATACAGATGTCCAGCCACCTAGCTCGGGGGCTACTGCCATTCTCTACTCTTTCATGACGAATAAGAGATTTAATTGCACTACTTACACCCTATTCCTCTTCAAGGCTGAATTTGTGCCAAGTCTTCTATGAAGCCTTCTCAAACATGCCAACCACATATGATGGTCTCTCCGTTCTGACACCCCTATACCTCCTCACCTGAACCATTTATGGTGACATATGCTGTACAGTTTTGTTATATTATGATTTTCTTTCTAGAGTCTCTGATTTGTCTCCAACAAGGCCGAAACCTCCTGGAAACCAAACTGAGCTGTGAATATCCCCTCCCAATTACCTGTCCTCTCAACCTCTTTCCAATTTCACTTTTTTTAAGTTTCAAAAACTAATTCCACACGGCTTCTTCTAGTTACCATCCCATCTTTCCCATTATTGCTGCGTAAACTCACTTGGTTTCAAAAAGTTTTTAAAGAAACTTAGAAAAAAGGCATTCAGGGTAAGAAAAATATTAGGAAATGTGGAAATCATAAAAATGGAAGATAAAGGGAGGAAAAATAAGTTGAAGCTAGGGATATGCTGAATGAATTCACACAAAAACATGAGCCCAAATACATTCTATCTTCTACTAAAATAGGATGCAAATTTGACTGAGTTTTCTGGTGACTAAAGACAGGAACATAATCAGAGGGAAACATGAAATAAGGTATAGCATAGTGTCTCTGTGATGAAAGCAATTACACTGCTCAGGGAAAATCATGCCTGGAATTAAAATCTGAGGGGAATTTCTCCTCTGGGTCCCATAATGGGACCTCTGTGTGACTAACAGAGCCCAGAGTGAATAACAGGAATTAATGCCCACATAAGGCCAGACACTGCTTAGGGAGGGGAAAACAGAAAGGAACAGACAGGAGAGACAACTGCATTCACGGATGTTGGGTTTTACAGGAAAGAGAGATGATAAATACATTCATGCCGTATCAGTTCAACAGAGCCTGAGGCATGACATTCAGGGAAAGGTCTCCTTCAGAATTACGTGGAGGCATTAGCCGGGTAAAGGCTTGGGCCATTTTTGTTACATCCCCTGGTCTGGCCAGATAATCCAAAGCCTGATCTAGGAAGAGCAACTCTATGAGGGCTGGTATCTTGTCCCACCTCTTCATCACCAAGATTCTTGAAAGAGTTGACTGTCTGTGCTTTCCCCACTCCCTCACCTCCCAGCTGTTCTTCAGCCCCCTAAAACCTGCCTTCCCCTACAACCCTTTCTAGAGAAAACACACTAGCCATGGGGCCAATGTAGCCATGCTGCCACTTACAAACACATTCAGTCTTTTTTTTTTTTTTAAATTGGAAGTGTTGGTGCATTTGTTATTATTGATGATTTCCTACTTGGAATTCCCACATCTGGCATCTGTGACCCCTGTTTGTTCCTGGTTTCCCTCCTACCTCTTCAGCTCCCCTTCTCCATCAGCTCTGTAGCCCCATCTTCTTTAATTTGCTTCTTTTTTTAATCCTTACCTGAGGATATGTTTGTTGATTTGCGAGAGAGAGGAAGGGAGACCGAGAGAGAGAAAGACAAACATCGATGTGAGGGAAATATAGATTGGTTGCCCCCCATACCTGCCCTGACTGAGGATCGAACTTGCAACATTTTTGTGTACAGGATGACACTCCAACCAACTGAGCCACCCAGCCAGGGTACTTTTTTCTTTTTCATTTTAGAAAGAGAGAAGAAATGGGGGAGTGGGGGGAGAGAGAGAGAGAGACAGAGAGCGATTTGTTGTTCTAAATATTGACGTGCTTATTGGTTGATTCTTGAATGTGCCCTGACCAGAAATCAAACCCACAACCTTGGCACAGAGGGAAAATGCTCTAACCAACTGAACAACCTGGCCAGGACTTAATTTGCTTCTTAGATATCGACCTGTTGTCTTCTCACTCTACATCCTCTTGGCGAATTCAACACATGCAAGGCCTCTCTGCAAATGACTCCCATGTCTGTCTCTAGTTACACCCTATACTGCTCTTTGATACTCAGACCTATAAGGTTAAGGTACCTCCCACTCAACGCATTCAAATTTTGCCTTTCCAACCTGGTTCTTCTCCCAAATTCCCTACAGTCGTGTGGCCACCATCTTCAATGCCCAAATCAGAAACCTCAGGTCCATCCTTACCTCCTCCGTCTCACTCTTTCCCATATCCAATCCTGTTGGCTCTACCATCTACATATGTCTCCTATTTATCATTTTCTCTCCTTGCTCACTACTAACAGTCAACTGAGTCCTTGCTATTGGGCTTGGTACTATTCTAAGTTCTCTATATCTGACACACAATGTGTCATGCAGACTTTACAAGCATAGGAAGTAGCGAGCTTTATTAGCCTCCACGCTCCACAGAGGAGGGGAATGAGGTACAGAGAAATTGTGTGGCTTGCACCAGGTAACGCTAGCTTATGTAAAGCTAGGATTTGATATGTAAGGCTAGGATATGTAAGCTAGGATTTGAATCCAGGCAGTTTCTGACTTTCTGGTGGGTTCACATACCGCCACAGTTCTGTTTCTTGTTTTAATCACTACTCACCTAGATGACTGCAACAGTACTCTCTGAGTACTCTCCCTGCCTTCGTTCTTGCCCCTCCTCCACACTGCTGCCCCACAGTGTGGTCTTTCCAAAACATGATTTGAGCTCACCACCCCCAGCTTAAAACCCTTCCATGGTCTCCAATGGCTTTCAAAATAAATTTTCAGCTTAGTCATTTCATGCCACTAGCTCACCTCTCCTCTCCTACCACACACTGCCCACCCCCTACACCTCTCTGTGCTAAGATTTCTGGCCAATGCAAAATACAACTCCTATCATCAAGAAAACATTGAATAAGTAGGCAAACAAAATGTACAAATGAAAGGTTAAACATAAAAATTAAGCCCAAGATTTCAGCTGAAAAAAGAGGTCCAAGTCAGGACAACTTAATGGTGAAGAGCGCAGACTCTCAACCACACATCAAATATAGGCAAAACTGTCTCTCCAAAAAGATCTTTTTTCCATTCCAAGCCAGGCACATGTGAATGATCAGTTCAGTGCTGGTGTAGTTTGAAAGATACTTTAATATTCCTATATTGTTCCAGATCAATACTTTTAGAAAGTGAATAGGCTTGGTTGTGATTCAAACTGGCTACGAGGTGTTACTGGCTACGAGGTGTTTTTGAAAAATCCTTGGTTCACTGCTCAGCTCAGAGGAAAAAAAAAAAGATTAATTTGGGGCTCAGCTTGGTTCAAGGTTCATAAAATAGACCAGTTCCTTCCAGGTGTGGTTCATACTTGAGCTGGTGCCCACTTATAAATTCAGCTCTCAAGCCTAGTTTACATGGTCATAGACCTTACCAGCCAGCCCTCACCGTTTATCTTCACTCCTTCCACCCCTGGGTGATGTGCAGCAACTCCCCAGCACAGTAGTACCTCCCTGGAGCTGGGGGCCTACCAGCTTCTCCTCAGCTGAGGAGGGGCCATGCGGGCTTCTGTCCGTATGAGCAAACCCACCCACTACCTTGAGACCTGCGCTCCATCACGTTTCAGGCCTCTGCTCATGTCACCTTGCCACCTGCCTCTGGGGCCTCCCATGAACATCCTTAAAATAGCCACTCTTCCCTCTTCCACCTTCCCAGCCCTTTTCCCCTACTCTGTTCTTCTCTGTAGTATTTACTAGCAACTGTCCAACTTTATATGCCATTGGCTTTTGGTCTGCTCCCCCACCTCCACTATACTGTCAGTTCCGTAAAAGTGGGATATTTGTCTATCTTTTTCACTCTTATATCCCCCTCCCACCCCCGGTCTGGACTAGTGCCTGGAATATAATGGAAATTCACTAAATATATGTTAAATATTTAATCATAAGCTCTAAATCCAGAGCTTATGATTAGAGATCTCTAAGGAGAAGCAGGATTTGGCCTGAAAACTCTATTTCTTTACATTATAAAGGAAATCTCATTCTTAGTGGGTTTTTCCTTGTCATCACCTCTTCCCCAACTTCCTTTCCATCTCCCCACCATCCCCAATGCTAAGGTGAAGCAAAGAAAAGTAGATGTGTATTAAGAAGCTGCCTCCTTCCCCTCCAGCCTTCTCTTCCCTCTCTCGTCTCTCTCTCTCGTCTCTCTCATTCCCTTGGCTCTTCTCCACTGAAGGGAAGCCGTTGCACCCTCAGTGAACTGGGCATTAGCAGAATACCTGCCTTGCTGACTGGGAGGGACAGAAAGCAGAGGACAGTGGAGGTAAACAGGTAGCTTAAGCCAGATGCCTGAGAACCACCTGCTGAGAAGTACAACTCACCACAAACTCTCATTGAGCTAATCTGCCTTCAAACACTTGGGTGTGTGCCCAGAGGGAATTTGGGTCTGGGCCTCTTCTACCCTCTGGTGTAGCTTTTCAGCTTCGAGTTACAGGTGAGGTTTACATTTGTATTTGAAAACTGACAAAATATACAGCACTCCTCACATGGCAAAATTTCTTGCCTTGTAGTACATACACACCAGAAAAGGAACAAAGATTTGATCTGCCCAGTAACAGTCCTCCTATTTTTTGGTTCGCTCCATCCTGTCCATGGCTCTCTCACACCCACACCGAACTGTTTCCCTCGCCCAATACATGCAAGCCACAGTGATCGGCCACGGGGAAGTCCACGCGCTCTCTAAAATGTCCACGAAAAGCTCTCTGGGAAAATTAGGGCTATAACCACGCAGCCAAGAAAGTCCAGAATAAGGGAGTAATTTATCTACTTACCATTTGTTTTCCCTGTTGGCCCATATGGAAAGCAAATAGGACATAAAAATGGGCTGATTTTTAGAAAGTTATATACCTTTTTTTCCCCTCTAGCTAGTCTTATTATATTTGTCTTTGGTATTACATTCTTACTGGGATGTATCTAGTTGTGGACTTTTTTAATATTTGAACTTCTTTAGATTAAGTGGGTTTCCTGAATCTGCTTAATTTCATTAGTTTTGAAAGTATCAGCAATTATCTCTTTCAATATTGCCGCTTTCCCAATATTCTCTTTTCTCCTTCTGAAATTCTCACTCTGTCCTGCATGACTCTTAACTTCTCATTTTTCCTTCTCTTCCCCTCTCTGGTCTGCATTATGGACAATTTCTTTAAATTTATTCCAGCTCACTAATCTTCTTTTCAGCTATGTCTAATTGACTGTTAAATCTGTGAAATGTAGTATTTAAATCTTGACTCATAATTTTCACCTCAAAAATTTTTACTTGGTTCTCTGTCACAACTGCCTGATTACTTGAAATCTCATGTTCCTTTCTTATTTTCTAAGTCACTTTATTACTTTAAACTTATTATTTTAGAACCTGCGTCTTATAATGCCAATGCCTGAAATCACTGTAGATTCGCTTCAGCTGTTGGTTGTTTTTCAGGCTCTCGCTCTTAGTGGTTTTGTAATTTTTTTCCAGAACATTATCTGTGAGAGTTCCCTGAGGCTTAGGTTACAGATGAGTTTCTCCAGAGGTTTGTTTTCTTCTGCCGGATGCCTGAGGCACAACCAACCTGGACTTCAATTTATAACTCAATTTTCTACCTGGCGTTTTTGAAACACCCATACGGTTTGAGTTCGGGCTACAGATCCCTGTGAGGGCATTCAGGTGCATGACCTCTCGGGTGAGAATACTTCCCTTCCATTCAGAATCAAGGGTCGAGATAGCCAAAGGTCATTGCTGTCCCCTGGGGCTTTCTTTCCACCCCTTTCTAACTCTGAGGTGATGGCTCTTTGGGTCCTAATTTCATGCAGGTGGGATTAGTCAGCTTCTCCTGTTAGACTTCCCAGATTAGGCAGACCAATAGGAGTTTCCTTTCTGGGCTTTTTGTTTGTTTTTGGTCTGTCTCCTATGGCTAGACAAACCAATGGTCAAGTTTACCTAATCTGACAAATGCCTACAAGAGGTCACAGCACTTTCATTTAGTCTGTGGTCCCTAATGTTCTTATTTTTGTCAGTTCACAAATGCCTTTTGAAATATTTTTAAATGCTTTAGCTGATCTTGTTTTTTATTTCTTTTAAGCAAAAAAAAAAAAAAAAAAGGTGGTCATCAGTGTTTCCAGTCTGCTAAGCAGCTGGATAAGGGAGACACGGATTTCTCTTTACCATGCAGCCCCAGGGATATGTTAACATCCTGTAATTGGCATGTTCACTGCAATATTGGCCTCTGGAGCTGGGCACATGACTGTAGCTTGGGCAACACACCAGTGCTCATGAGTGAAGGTGAAACTGCATTAAAAAGTACACTTTTAGCTTTAGAGAGTTGCCTAAGGGACTGAAGATGGGCCATTAACCCAGGCAGAATCCAGGGTCTACATTATGTATTCAATTCCTTGGGTTTAAGTGTACAGGGCAGAGTGACGATATTCCTATCAAGGTCAGGAAAAACTTCTACACTTTGATCTACCACCTAACTTGAGGGCACCTGATGTACTATTTGGATTTCCAGGACAGCACATTCCCAGCTACCTCCAATCTGAGAATTTTGCAATAATCTCCATGAAAAATACATAGGGATGCATACATAAGAATTTTGCAATAATCTCCAAAAAAATACTTTGTCCTTCACGTTCCAGAAGCAGCCCTCCAGGCACCTTGAGGCTCATGCCGTATGCCCTGGGAGAGAATGCAAGGCTAGAATTCTCGGTGGTAGATTTGGATGCAGTTTGGAGCCTTTGGTGACATCCAGTGGGGAAAAGGTTGAAGAGAAATCCAGTCCTGGAGTAAAACAATGCCTGCAATGGCTGCGGGTTAGATATCTTTTTCAGAGACAGGTACTGGCCTATTAGTGGGCTCTGGGGTAACAGTAAAATACTGACATTAGGCATATAACCATGAGGCCAGAACTGCCGGTTGCAGCCTCAGCAATACGGATGGATTTCTCTTATCACAGTGTGGGAGAGGCACAGCAGAGCTCCATCATTACACGAAAGTGAAACCAGCAAAGAGGGCCATCCAGACTCCTGCGTTTGTGCCATGCAGCCACCGGTGAGCCAGGTGAGGCAATAGTGATGGGACACAGGCGTGGGCCAGAAGCCATGGGATCCCACTGATGGATAAGAGCTGACCTTGTACCTTGGCTGCTCCACTGCCCCACACACATCCTGTCCTAAATGTCCTGTGCTGACCAACCTGTGACATAACAACAACGATAGTTGACACATCCTGTATGCTGTTTATGTGTCTACAACTGCTGACTACATTGAACCTTTATAACAACTCTATGTGATTTTACAATTTCCCTTATTTTATGTATAAAGAAATGGAGTCAAAAGAGCTTTATTCAAGGTTACACAGCTCATATGTGACAAAATTCATATTTAAATCGGGGCAAGCTAGCTTCTTGGCTATACCGTGTACCCAGGTACCATGTCGAGGTGCTCTTGCAGAACTAATGTTGTATGTAAGATAACTCTGTAGGTTATGTTACGTAGTCCCTAAACACCCCGTAAATATTTCTTTTTACAGAGCATGTGGACGAAGTTCAATTATGTTTAAGCAAAAGAAGGAGAAATTGGCATTGTTATAACTATTTGGGCCCCGACTGAAAGGAAACTACTACTAATAAGGAATCTAGGGTAATAAAACTGGGAACTTTGAGAATGTACATTCCCTGGAAGTTTGTTATCAAAATATTGGTGTTTCAGAGATTTTGAGAAGTGTAAATCAATACATTGTGTAGTAGTCTACAGAGATGGCCACCATAGCTCCTTATCCTCGGAGCCTCTCCCATCCTAGAGCCAATTTCCCCTCCCCTTGAATCTGGCCCAGCCTTTTAATTCTTTTGATTAATACCATGTTAGATGTGATACTGTGCCTTAAGAAGGACCAGCAACTCCCACTTCTGTGCTCTTGAAAAGCGTCCATCCTCTAAGAAACCCAACTATACTGAGACTAGCAGGCTGTGAGGATGGCCAAGCTGGCCATGAGGAGAAGCCATATTGGAAGAGCCCTGAGGCACCAGACATGTGAGTGAAGACTTCTTGGGCCTCCAGCCTAGCCCAGCTGTGAGCTAACTGCAGCTAAGTGGCACTACCATGGGGCAGAAAAATTGCCAGCCAAGCCTTCCCAAGTTGTAGAATCATGAGAAAAAACAAATTATAGTTGTTTTAAGGTCCTAATTTATAGAGTGACATGTTACACAGCAATGGATAACCAAAATTCATAGAGTAATGTGATAATATAGCATAGCGTGTCAAATGCACTAGAAGGGTGGTGTACATGAATAACAGGAGGAAGCTGGTAGCAGAAATAAAGGTATGAGAATAAAAGTGTGATAATCTTGGTTTAGAGCTAGATAACTTACTAAATGGGTCATTATATCAAAAACATAGAAATGAATGAATGTCATGCATGAAAGAAATCTGGAACTATCCCCCTGCCCCAACAGGTACTGCATACCTGTGCAACCCAAGGCCTGGTCTCTGATCTATTCCTCACCCAAGAAATCCCAGTGACTTCTAAAAAAAATTATTCATCTATGATTTTGGGCCTTAGGGAGGGAGAGGCATGCCAGAGACACCTCATTAATGAGGAATTCAGGGGCAACAAACAGAAACATGTTGAATGTTAAAACCCATTAATGCTGGAAAAAGATAAGTGGATAAAATATCCTTGAGTCCATAGGGCTAAGCCAGAGTAAAGATATAGGCCAGATATTAAGGTATGGACCTAATCAGTTCATTGCCAGGCTGCAAATAGAGGCAAATGCGCAAGAAAGGGGGCTGAGCACTGACCCCCACTTGGGACACTTAACGACACCAAGAGAAGGATCTGGAAGTCACTGTCCACTCTAGAGAGAGGGTCAGCTTCCCTTGACCATGGTCTTGTCACCCTGTCTGTCAGTATTGGGGGTTTGAGTAAGACAGTCTCCCTTATTCTGAAATTACAGATTCTGAAAGGACAGCTTCAAGCCGCAGGGAAGCACTTCCTGAGAAGGTCATCATGTAGGCCTGGGAGGGCAAGCTGTGGCTAGAACATCACTGTATAATATTCTTTTCCAAGGCTGACAGTGGTGCGAAGGCTGGTGGATGGTAACTGTACCTGAAGATAACCTTTCATTTCAGTGTTTCTCTTCAACTTTGCCCCATTTCAGGGTCCCATTTCAACCATTTTTCTATACATCATAACTCAATGGTTCTTCTTTAACACAATATTTAACTTGGTAATGGCTGTAAATGGAGGATAATTTTCCATGAGAGATATTCCATCAAAAAGCAATGAAATAACTCAATGTTATATTACTCCTCATATGAATCCATTCTATTATCTAATTGATGCTCTGCTTCAAAATCTTCATCCTCTTCATTGTGAGTCTAATAAATGCTTGCTGGTGATTGTCAGAGGCATACCTGAGTTTTGCCTTTGACGACATCTGTTGTGTCTTCCTCTACCATTATTATCTAATACTCTGATTAGAAAGGAGATTCTCAAAGGAGTAGAGAATCTCAATTTGTCCACTAACAGGTGAAAAGCTTAACTGTTCAATGAATGGTGCTAAGCAATGAACTCAGCACTTATTCTTCTCCGCATTGTGCCTCTTGGTTAGACTATTAAACAATTAACAACAACAAAAAAAATTAAGAAGAAAGTCGTTATATGCTAGCAATCTCTAAGGAAAGTCGGGTAATCCTTAATAGGAAACGGGTTTCCCAAGTTGCCCAGAAAGAACTGAGCACAGAAACTTTCCAACAATGACAGTTTGGACTATGGGCTCCTTTTATCAACACCTCTCCTTCTCCATCTTTAATGTTTGATGAAAAATGAGGAAATGCAGAATACAGGGGACGTTAGAGAACCATGAGAGGAAGTACAGCCAAATGGAAGGAAATTGGGTGTTGGAGGTAAACACACCGGGGTTCAAATTCTAGTTCCGAAGCTTACTAGTTGTAGGTACTTATCCAACATCCCGGAGCCTCACTCTCTCATCAGCAATGTAATATTTATTTGCAGGGTTGTTTTAAGAATAAATACTTTATCGAAAATGTTCAGCCTTCAGCAAATGCAGCTGCCATTATTATGACAATGGTGACTGACATCGAGGCTGTGATACAGTTTGTTGACCACCAGTTCTCTGTAGGATTATAACCTCTGTATTCTTTAAGTGCCTCCAATGATTTCTACATTTCCTCCATTCCTTCCTTCACTCCCTAATACCTCATGCTCTATACTATCTATGATTATTTCCCTATTCACTAAATATCAAAAGTGACTTTGAACAAAGTCAACAGAAAGTACATATTTTATTTATTTATTTATTTATTTATTTATACAGAGGGGAAGGGAGGGAGAAAGGGAGAGAAACATCATTGCGTGTTTGCCTCTTGTGTGCCCCCTACTGGGGACCTGGCCTGGAACCTAGGCATGTGCCCTGACTGGGAATCAATCCCATGACCCTTTGGTTCACAGGCCAGTGCTTAATCCACTGAGCCACACCAGCCAGGGTGAAAGTACATATTTAGAAACATACATCATATATTTAGTGCAGAAATTAATAATGGCCAAAGTTATAAGTGCCTTATAACATTTCTAAAGAGCAATTTGTTGATATGCATCAAATGCCTTTAAGAGTATATGCCATTTGATATAGTCATCCATTTTTAAGGGGTTTATGCTACAGAAACATTAATGGATATGTACAAGCATTAAGTTATAACACTGTTTTCACAGTTTTTCTTAATAATTATGGTAGCCATATTCTTTGTTGCCCAAACTGGGACAGTTTTGAGAGGAAAAGGAAATGCTATTAATCATTAAGCCAGGGATAATAGGGGTATAACAATAGTGCAAAATGAAATCAATCTACATGTCCAGCAGGGGGAATTTGTAAAATAAAAACTAGGCAACCTTTAAACAATATATAAAAGAAAGGAAAATAGCCATATGGAAAGACATACTTGATACATTAATTTAAAAAGTCGGATTGCAAACTAACATACACAGTATGGTCACACTAAAAATGCACACCCACTCACATGCACACACACGACCTCCACAATACTAGCACAGATGACACAATGGTAACAGTTGTTATTCCTGGGGAGTGGGAATCCGGGACATTTTTATTCATCTATATTTTCCAAAATTTCTATAGTAAACATTTATTCCATTTTCTATTTCATAAAAAGTAATTTACAATTTCCTATTGTCAAATATTGTTTTAAAAACTCTTGTCTCAGAATGTAACCTGTTCTCCAAAGCCTGAGGTGAATTTTCTAAGATTCTGAGCCTTTCAGGGCTGAAATATCTATGCAACACATTAAACAAAACTCAACCTCACTTCAGCATTCTCAACCTTTTGTCCACAAATATCAGTAACAAACATTCTTCCTGACCTAGGTGACACAATAAAGCCCATGAAACAGCATCCCATTACAACCCCAGACCCTGGCCTTTGAACATATCCCCGGTGTGTCTCCCCCACCCCAAAATGGCAAGCATTAAAAAGGCACTTGGCAATGCTCAAAGAAGTGATTGTCTGTGTTGCCCAATCTATGCAGAGGTAAAGTCACGCTATCTCTTGGTTCTCCTTTTCCATGCTCGACAGAATTCTCTTGACTGTGAAAACCTAGATTACAGATCGGGAATTACAAATCTGCCACTGCCACCACTCCGGGAGTCTGGAGGTGGTGACCTTATAAAGCGCTGGCAGGAATCCATTTGTAACCCTCTGGTCCCTGTGAAAAGCCTAAAGTGAAGAAATAAGCTCACACCTCTCAGGCTGCTTCCAGCTGAGATGAATGAGATGCCATAGAAAACACGCAAGGGCATTGTGTCCATTTGGAAAGCTTAGAAATAAATTTTCTAGTGAAAGGAATAAGAAAAAAATTCTAAGAGAGAGTAAGAACATTTTTCAGTATCAGAAGCTTCATACCTCCCAATTTTCACGACTCCTGCATAACATTCTACTTCATATTGAGGGATTTGGAGAAAGAATTCATTGAGATCCACCTTCCACAATGTGCAACCCACCCAGAGTCTGAAGAGTTAGGAATGAAGGACTGAGTAAGGCCAACCAAGGAGCTAAAGGTCAAACACCTAGACAAATGAGAGAAAATGTAAAACAAACATAACAGAGCTCCTGAGCGCTGTTTAAAACATAGAATAATCAGATCAGCTCCAGCACAAGCCATCACAGGCTGCAGTCAGAATTAACAGAATACCAAAATCCTTACCTCTCTACGTAAGTCACTCTTTCTGGGAAAGGCTCCATCATTTTCTTATTAGCACAGGTTGGAAACTTCCAAGGCATCTCTGGCTACTGTTCCTTCAATCCAACATCCAGAAGGTGCCAAATCTTGCTAATTCTACCCTTCTACCCTGATAACCCCTCTCCCTGCCCCCTGTTCCTGTCCTGTTACCACTTAAGTCAATGACCTCTAAACTGATTTCCCATTTCCTCTCCATTCCAACCCCAATCTAACTCACAACACACTGCTGCACCTTTATTCCTTTGGTTGTGGTGGTAAACAATATACAACATGAAAGTTTCCATCTTAACCATTTTAAGGTGTACCGTTCAGTAAAGTATATTCAGATTGTTGTGAAATAGATCTCCAGAAATTTTTCATCTAGAAAATCTGAAATGCCATCCCATTAAACAACTCCCTTTTCTTCCTTCTACCCAGTCCCTGACAACCGCCATTCTACTTTGTTTTTATGAATTTGACTACTTTAGATCCTTCATATAAGTGCGATTGTACAGTATTTGTGTGTGTGTGTGTGTGTGTGTGTGTGTGTGTGGCTTATTTCACTTAGCATAACGTCCTCAAGGTTCTTCTATATTGTAGCTTGTGACAGAATATCCTTCTGTTTTAAGGCTGAATAATATTTCATTGTATGTATATACCACATTTTGTTTATCCATTGATAGATATTTGGGTTGTTACCTTTTGGCTACTGAGAATAGTGATGATGTAAACAAGACCCTGTTTTCAATCCTTTTGATTATATGCCCAGAAGTGGCACTGCTGGACCATACAGTAATTCTATTTTTAATTTTTGAGGAAGCTCCTTAGTGTTTTACATACTAGCTGTACTTTTACTTTCTCACCAACAGTGCACAAGGGTTTCAATTTCTCCACATCCCTACCAACAGTTGTTATTTTCCTTTTTTTTTTTTAAAGTAGCCATCCTCATATATGTGAGGTGTCATCACAATTTTGAGTATCATTTCTCTAATGATTAGTGATGTTGATCATTACACCTATATTTTAATTTCTTGTCTCTTGTCAAACCCTTCCCTTCTTAGAGGCTGCCTGATGAATAAAGTACAAACCCCTTCAAGGCCTTCCATAACTGTACCACATTCGTCTTATTTTATATTTTCTCATCCCACAAATCTTCTGCATCAGCTCCATTAAATCCCTCAGCATCTTCCAAACAGGTCCCACAATTTCTTTTCATCCTGCAAATACTGGGTTGGCCAAAAAGTTTGTTTCGTCTTTTTTTCCATAAGGTGGCTCTAATAGTGCTTTGTTGTCTTTAACTTCATTCAAAACAATTTTGTTAGATTGCATTGTGACAGTTGTCATATCAGTGTGTATTTAAAAAAACTTATCAAAATTTTTGACTTTTTGTGTAGCCAATTTAATATTGAAGATGGAAGAAAATTAGCAACATTTTCAGCACATTGTTTTATTATTTCAAGAAAGATAAAAATACAACTGAAACACAAAAAAAGGTTTATGGAGTGTCTGGGGAAGGTGCTGTGACTGATCAGACATGTCAAAAGCGGCTTGCAAAGTTTCATGCGGGAGAGTTCTCACTGGACCATGCTCCATAGTCAGGTTGACCAGCTGAAGTTGATAGCGATCAAATCTGGACATTAACTGAAAACGATCAATGTTATACCATGTGGGAGATAACTGATATACTCAAAATATCCAAACCAATAAAGTTATTGGTGAAAATGAAAAATGTTTCTTCTATTTTACAGAAAAAAACCACATGAACTTTGTGGCTACCCCAGTATTTATAGTTCAAATACTGTCTCCTCTAACACAGTGCCTGGAATACTGCAAGCCTTCAATAAATAGTTATTGAAAAAAGGACTCCACATTTTAATGTGCAATCAGTTGGTTAAGCCAGTCATAATGTCTCCTATTTCAAATCGGTAGCACTGCTCTCTTTTCGTCTGTGTGTTGGAAGAGGGGGAGATGGGAATGGGGAAAGATAGAGTTTTTGTTTTTCAGTCATCCAGACTCATCCTAATTCTCCTGACCACACTAATCAACTTGCTACTTTAAAAAAAATTTTTTTGAATACCAAGTACAGCCTTCATTTAATAATTGTATAGCCAGCTGGCAGTTGCACTTAGCCTCCTAGTGCCCACAAGCTGACGTTTAAATACTCCTTCTTTCTTTCCAAATATTAACCACATACAGCTGGTCATTTGGGTTCTGAAACAATGTTTGATAGGGCACATTTCAAATACGATTCTGGAAAAATATTCAATTACTCCATTTTCATTTTACTCACTAAATGGTAATCCCCCCTCTCAAATTTAATTAAACTCACTTGAAATTAAAATTCACAAGAATGCA
Organism: Mormoops blainvillei; assembly: GCA_004026545.1. Classification (NCBI taxonomy): domain Eukaryota; kingdom Metazoa; phylum Chordata; class Mammalia; order Chiroptera; family Mormoopidae; genus Mormoops; species Mormoops blainvillei. Next base: position 62,369 of record PVJD01003878.1, read on the forward strand.
TTTCATCTAGGTTTCCTGGAAGATGTCAGGCACCAGTTAATTGGCCTTAAAGCTGGATAGCCACGAAGTCCTCCCCAGCTTAGCTCTCCATCTTTGCCACGCCGCTGTTCTTGTTAGATGGCACTGATTGGGTAGCTCATCCAGTACTCAGGGCCAACCAACAGTTTTACAACGCTGGAACAAATACATTGGATGTAGATTTTAAATTATTTTTTGCATCCTACAGAGAGCTTCAGCCTGGGTCTAGCAGTGGTCTGTGTTCTGTGGCTTGAAAATTCTCACTCGTTTGAATGAGTGGACAACTTTGCCAGATAATTCAACAAACATTTACCAAGAACCTACCTGTGCCAGGCACTATTCCAGACACTCCAGTTATTTAGCAAGGCTTAATTAAATTCCTTCTATTTGCCAGGCATTTTTCCAGGGATTGGGGATTCCGATTCATATAAGATATGATTCGTCTCCTCAAGGAATCTAGGAAATATTTCAGGCGTATGCTTGGTGACTGTGGGAAACATAGTCTTTGTGCTCCACAGTTGTGGTTTTATAAGAGTCACTATGACTCTGAGTTCCAATTATTTCAGGTTTTTTAGAAGAGTCAGACTTCAAATACTTGGCTTACACCCAATTATGTATGAGACGGTGTCCCAATTATTAATATGGTTATGCAAAGGAGACAGAATAAACTGCCTCCTGTTCTTTGTAGGTTATGGCCATCATTTTAAATATGTAAATATATTTGGATTAACTCTCTATTTGGCAAATCATGGTATCAAATACCTTTTTAAAGAGTGAGAACTTTAATCAGTATTTATTAAGTGGCCATTAAGCCATCGATTCTTTGTGAGACAAAGAAGGAAGATGAAAGGAGAAAGGCAATTCAGATACATTAATTACCTACAACTGTATTATACTCAGTATTTCCTTTTAATCAGAGGTTTACAAAGAGCTGCAGAGTAAATATTTTAAGCTTTATAGGCCATATGGTCTCTATTGCAACTAGTCAATTCTGCCATTGTGGCATGGGTGCGGCTATGTTCCAATAAAACTTTATTACAAAATAAAGGTGGAGAGTCAGATTTGACCCTTGGCCATGCTTGCTGACTGTTTCATACCATCTCCCATCTCTGTCCTTTGCTCCTGCCAAATGCTCTACCTGAGAAGGCCTGCCCTGTGCCTTCACCTGTGTACCACAAAGGCTGGCTCAAGTCCTTCCTCTCCTTCTGATTCGAAGCCAAGAAATCTCCAAATAAATAATAACTAGCTTTTCTATACCACTTTTACTTTTTATTATTAACATGGCCGTGAAGGGTAGTGGGGATCAGACCTCGAAGAGAGTAAATGCCATTTTGCCATGTATGTGTTTCAGGTGAGGTCAGTCCATGGTCTCTAGGCCAAGAGGAGGAGGGCAAGCACTACTTTTTCTCTCTTATAAGAATCTTTTGAAATAGACAATGCAGATATTATCACTCTTGCTGGGTTTATGAGAAACGTAAGTGGAAGGTTCGAGGACCAGGGGCAGACCAGGAGGAGAAGGGACCAGAGAGGCGGAGGCTCTTCCCACCGCACCCAGATTCAGATGTGGGGTGTTGAATCTCGCTTCCCTAGAGGTGGCCCAAGACGCTAGCAGCAACAACAGGGAAGGATAGAACAGGGAAGGGTGGGACAGTGAGGGCCTCTCCGGAAAGGAACTGGCAGATTCGACCTCTCCCTTCCTTCTCCCCACAAATGACTGTTCTAAGGCATAACAGCCTGTCCTGCAAAATTGGAAATTGATTACTTTGCATCTGTTTGTTTTTGTCTGTGATACTGTGGCCATTCCTACCTCACTTCCTTCCCCCCACATTCTCAGTGCCCTGGGATTATATTCCTTCATAAAACATTATAGCATAAACTTTGCTTCAGACTTTGTTTTCTAGGGATCTTGAGCTAAAACATTGTGGGAGCTGCAGACCCTCAGTCCAAGACTTTGGAGTTGGAATGCTCACTGTTGGGATAGAATTCCCCATGAATCTCTTACAGAAGTCATGGCCTTACTGGGTCAAAGAAAAAGGAATTTCTTCCTCCAGCATCCATAAAATCATGTCAGGCTAAGTTGCAGAATCACAAGTAGAATAGAATCTTACTCTTCATAGTTCTCAACACCCACCTGTCTGAAAAAAGAAGGACCCCACTGCTGGTGGTAACTGATTGTACCAATCCTGGGCACACAGTGACATCACAGCAAAGCTTTCACTTCCCATTGGTTGAGATGAGGTGCAGATAAAGTAGAAGACATTAGAAGGTCAAATGTCTGCATCCTTGGATTGATAGGGGATAATGATAATTAAAAAGGTGGTAGTGTAGAATAGTATTTTGGAAGGCATTTGAGGTCTGGCAAAAGGAATTAAATCCAACCATCTAATTGCCAGCTTTAGGCATGTTTCAAAAGTGTTAAGCTTCTATGTCATTTTAAAAGAGGCTCTCATCTCCTACAACTGCAGGGCAGACTGTACTGAACATCAAGCCCGGGATGTAAATTTTTACAAGCCAAATATTTGCAAAAGAGATTCAATGTGCAGCCTTAACCTGTCTCCTATGTCAAAATCAGAGCCCTAATGGGTAAGAGTGAGACTATGAAACATGGAATGTGGGCATTTTTGTGTAAATGGGAAGTTTGGACCCTCTGGGCCAGCAGAGGAAGCCCCTCCCCATTGCCAGAGGAGAATAGTGCTCTCCCTCCTCCTCTTGTCCTAGAGACCACGGACTGACCTCACCTGAAACACATGCATGGCAAAATGGCATTTACTCTCTTCGAGGTCCAATCCCCACTACCCTTCACGGTCTCCAGACCAATAACCAGGGCCAGGATACACCACAGTATGAGCGGAGATATACAGGCCATATTCTGTGAAGTAATAGGCTGTACACCAAAAAAATTATAGGACTTTGCATATGTGCAGAAATGAATCTTGAGGGTGAGAGACCACAGGGCAGAGTAAAAGGGAAGGTAAGAGATAGTGACTGACATGAGGGCATTCATCCCAGGTTGATCCTAACCAATGCTGAGATGACTCCTAGAAATATGGGCATACTGAAGGCCCACAACTGGGTGAAGATATTGGAACTTTGCTGGCATTGTTCTGAAGAAGGGCAGAAGACTCAGAGAGGTGAAACTTAAAATAGATTTACTTGTGTAAAACCTGAAACTCCACCATATGATTAAATTTTCTGGGAGAGTTCAAAGGATGCTTCCTTCAAGAAGGCAATAGGTGCTATACTGGTGAAGGGGCACAAAATTCATTGAGATGTTTATATTGCTGCCCTCTGTAGGTGGGAGTTGCCATGAATATGCTGCCATGGGACCAAGATCCCTGATATAAAAGGGTTATTAGGATCCCAGGTAAGGCAAAGGCCAGAAAACAGCACTTGACAATGATAGGATAGTTGAACATAACTACCATAAAGTGCTGCAAGGCTGGAGTAGCATTTGGGGGTCCTTGAACAACAGAAATCAATGGTGATGGGTAACAGATATAGTGGTGTTCCAAGGGGCAAGCTGGGCAGTTTAACTAGGGTGTTGCTTGATTTGTGTAATCAAATACACACACACACAATGATATATACAAGAGCTGAACGGAAGGTTGACATCAATCACAATGGAATCATAGTCCTCTCATTTATTTTCCAGATTTAAGTCAGTTCACAGACCCAAAGCTCCATACCCAAAGTAAATATTAGCAAAGCCCTAGAATCCTTTGATTTATAGTCTATTACTTCCCAAATAGGAAGGCTTGCTTATCCCTGCTCACACTGTGGTAAGTACTGGCTCTGGTCATTGGTCTGGCAGCCACGTGAGGTAGAGGCAAGCAGGTTGAAGAGGAGGCTAGGTCTCCTTGAGGAAGAATTCTGCAACACCAGTGAAATAGGTGCAGAAAATATACCTCTGATTCTTCCTCCCAAGAGACTTACAATGATTTTCCTGGGTAACTTAGCCTTTGAGAAAGGGGAAAATCCAGAAATTTCAAGAACTGTTAAATTGGGGGTCTGGGCTGACACTAATACCAGAAGATCTAAAAAGTCCTATCACGCTCCTCTGGTCAGAGTAAAAGCTTACTGAAGCCACGTGGTAAGCACGGTTTTAGCCTAAGTCACAGTGGCCTAATGAGTCCACTGATTCACACTGTGGTTTTTCCTCAGTCACTAAAGGGGTAACTCAGATAGATATGTAGGACCCTCACATTTGCTCCCTTATTTATGGAGTAAGAGCCATTATGGTAATATGGGTCAAATACAGTGCATGAAATGGCCCCCTTTTGCCAAAATAATAAATTGTAAAACATACTGTATTCCTAAATGAACTGAAATAATTAATGCTACAATTGAAGACTTTAAAAAGGCAGGGATAGTGATCCACATCGTATCTCCCAATTCATCTGACTGATCTCTGCAAAACCCAGGTAGATCACAGCAGATAAATCATACGCTACTGTAAAAGTAAACAAGCACTAGTCCCAATAGCAGCTAATGTGCTTCATGTAACACCTTTACTAAAAGAGATCAACACGGACTCCAGTACTTAGTATGCTGCCATTGAGTTGATGAATGCTTTCTCCTTTTGCTATCCATTAGAGACAGAATCAAAAGTAATTTTAACTACGATACACTTTCACAGTAATAGCTTTAGGGCTCTGTTAATTCTCTTGTAATCTAGTCCTCTGGGAATTTGACTTTCTGAAGACTATCTTGACATACTGCAGAACAACATTTTGGTACATCATTTTGATGGTATCCTACTAATTGCACCGAGAAACAGGAAGTGGGAAGTATTTTAGAGATATCAATAAGAGGACACACAAATGTTGGAATATGGAAGGTAAACCTCTCAAATACCTGGGGGCTGCCAAATTAGTCACATTTCTAGAGCTTCCAATAGCTTGGGAGGATTCCTGGACATCCCTCTAAAATAAAGGAGAAATTGTTTTACCTTGTACACTTAGTATTATGAAGGCAACAGAGTACTTGTTGGGATTCTTTGTACTTTAATGTAACATTTAGCACACTTGGAAAAAGTCCCCAAATTTATTTTTCAAAAGGCTGCCAGAGGAAGAGAAGACTTTCAGTAGGTTCAGGCTATGGCACAAGCAGCCCCACCACTTGAGCTGTATATTATAGCAAACTGGATGGTGCTGGGGGGACCCATGGTAGATAAAAATTCTGGCCCAATTCCAATATCGGATTTTGCAGTGCAGACCTACAGAGTTCTTAAGCAATACCATGTCCTCTGCCTCAATGAACTACTCTGTTTGACAAATAGTTCTTTCTGTGCTACTGGGTCTTAGAAGAAACTAACATCTTAAAGCACCTAGTAAGCTGTCCATCATGAGCTAAGCATTCTTATATCCATAGAGTTTAAGCCCAAGCTAGTGTAGTAGAAATCTTCTCTATGTGGTTAAAGCGGTACATTTGGTACCAGACTCAAGCAAATCTAGTAAGGGCAATTAAATTGCACGAAAAGGCAGATTCCATGACCAAATGACTACCATCTCACTTACTTGTGTGGTATCAACACGTTTTTCCCAATCCCTAACTATAGCCTCATGCGGGACTCTCTATGATTTACTGATGGAGGGAGATGGACTCAGCCTGGTTCACAGGTGCATTTCAGGAAATGCTGGCAATGGAAGTGAACTGCTGCTGCATTACAACCAACATGAGAGTGGCCTCTAGGAGGCAAAGGTGAAAGCATGCACTTAGCCATCCACTTTGTATGAAGGAAAACGTGGTCTGTAGTGTAGACATAAACTTCTGGAATTGGTATATAGCTTTACCAATAGATGAGGAGTCGGGGCAATAAACCTGAAAATAAAAAAGGAGGCCTGGATGAACTGACAGAGGTACTCAAAAGCCTGAAAATCTTTGTATGTCACATCAATGCCCATGAGAAAGAATGTATTCCAGAGAAAGTTTTTAAGAATGAAGTTAGAGAAGATAATGTTCGTGGTTATGAGCTAGCTCCTCTCTTCAGTCCCCTAGCACTTGTCCAGAGATGGCAGTTAGGCATGGGCCCAACATCACGGGCAGCTTCCTACCAAGGTATCTGCCACCGCTGAATGGTCCATTTGCCAGCGACACAGATGGGTGCTGAGTTCTCAATATGGTGTGATTCCTGGGGAAGGCGGGCCTGGTGGCCAGTTCACTGCATTGAGCTCCTTTCACATCCTCACTGAAATAGATGCTGCAGGTATGGTTTTCCCACTCTGCTTGTATTGCTTCTCTCAAAAATCCCCCAAAAGGGCTATAAAATGCCTGGTTTATTGACAGTTATCCAAGTAACACCATCTCAGACCAAGTCACCCAAAGGAAGTACAACAATGACCAGGAGATAACTAATCATAACCATCCCCAGAGGCAGTCTTCCCGCTAAAATGGACTATGAGCCTGCTTGAAGATCAGTTAAGGCACCAACTCATGGAAAAACCTTGCAAGGAGAGATCCAAGACAATGGCAGAGAGGCAAGAGTTAAACTCACTTCCTCCCAAGACAAAACTGGGATTACAACTAAAATATAGAGCTATCAACCTGAGTAACCAGATAGCTAAGGAGAAGTCTTATAACCAAGGATTTACAGAAGAAGTACACATCAAGTCTGGTAGGAATGGCAGAGACACAAAAAGGCTGGCCCCACTCCCACAGGTGGCAGCTGAAGTTCTAGAAGGATATCTCAGCTGCAAAGGTTCCCCCTGAGAAGTCTGGGGTCTCAGTCCCAAGTCCAGCTCCATAGCCCAGAGCATCAGTGCCAGAAAAAGGCACCCATATAATATCTGGCTGTGAAAATAGGTGAAAATTCTGTTCAGCAGGGAAAGACAGGAGTCTGCTAGAGACACAGGTGCCCTCTTAACAGGCCAGCATACAAAATTTTGTTTGTAGCCAGTCACCCTGGGCTCTGGTGGAGGGAAGACAGAGCAGACTAGAGCTGCATGAAGAGAGACTGGGGTTTGTGGCTCTGGAGAGAAAGCTGAAGGAACAGCTGCCAGGATCCCTGCGATAAGTCATTTCCCACACCACAGATGCCATCTTTCTTGGGTGGGGTATTGCCCTCCATATGGCATCAGCCTGGGGGAATGCAACAGCCCCATCCTCTGAACTCCCTGTTGCTCCACCCTGTCAAACTTGTGTCCTGCTGAGGAGTCAGCTGACTGGGTTAGGGTGTAGAGGTCTGGGCAGACTCAGGGGGTGTCAGTGACTGAGTGGTGTGGCTTTGGGGCAGAGGCCATTTCTCCCACTTTCATGCAAACCTGACTGGTACCTCTTCATCACAGGAAATCCACTACCCGCTTCCTGCTGAATACCAGTCGCCCTGTCCTGCTGAGATCGAGCTCCTGGCAGAATATGGGACAGACTGAGTTGTGTGGCTCTAGGGCAGGGGCATTTTCCCCTCACATACACGAACAGCGAGGAGACTCCTTTTCATGGCCAAATCATGGTCTTTTTAGGTCTGATAAACTATGCTGGCCTCATGCTGATGATTCCCTGAGATCCTGCCCCCTCACAAAGGTGTGTGAGGGCCCATCAGGTGGCAGCTAGGCTTGGTATACCCAGGAACATTTGCTGAGTGGCCTCAGACACAGCATTGGCACTAAGTTTGAACCTGTGTCAATCCGATGATACCACACCTACCTGGTGACTCACTGAGAAAATACCTCCTGAAACTTGAGTGCCAGCAGAGGCTCTTTCAGTGACTGAGCTTAATAGGCAGCTGGAAGGCTGGGGTAGGCAGAGGCAGATCTTACAGTGCTTTGGACCTTAGCTCACCTGCCTCCAAGCTCTGTGCTGGTAAAAAGCCAGCCATGGTGCATGGCATGATCCTTTCAGTGCACACCCAGGCTCAGCAGAGGCAGCCACAAACTGTGGATAGGTTTGACTCTCCAAACAGCTGCCCAGGGCCCCACACAGACAGTACTGACATTGGCTTGCACCGGAGTTCCTTCCAAGAGGGTCAGAAACAACACACCCAGTGGCCAGCTTCAGACAACATTGGAGCCGGATCCAACCAGCTTCACAAGTGGCATATCCAAAGGGAGATCTTTGTAGGCACTAGACCCTGCTAAGTATATTTCGTATACGGTGGCCGGGGTTGATCCTCACTGTCAGCCAGTCCAAAGGTCAACCCCATGCATGAATGGGCCAATAGCTAAAAAGACAAAATTAAAACAGGAGGGCCCACATAACCCACAAAAGGGCCATTCCTGGACCACTCAGCTCAGGTGATCAAGAAGACTGTACCACTGGGTCCCATAGGACACCTGTTACATAAACCCACTCTACTAAGACTGGAAATCATAGCAGATCTATGTAATACACAGAAACAAACAAAAAGTAAAAGCCAAAATAGGGAGACGAAGAAATATGGAAAAATGCCATAAATGAAATAACAGGAGAAATCTCCAGGAAAAGAGCTAAGTGAAATGGAGGCAAGCAAATTATCAGTATAAAGTTAAAATATTTTTATAAGGATGCTCAAGGAACTTAGTGAGTACTACAGCAGCATGAAAAAGGACATAGAAATCATAAAAAAGAATCAACCAGAAATAAAGAATACAATATCTGAAATGAAAAATACAATAGAATGAATAAACACTAGGTTGGATGAAGCAGAGAATCAAATTAGTGATTTGGATGATAAGTTAGTAAAAAACACCCAATCAGAAAAGAAAAAAAATTTTTTAATGAGGATTCATTTAAGAAACATTTGGGACAATATGAAGCATAACAACATGTGCATAACAAGGGTACCAGCAGGAGAAGAGACAGAGCAAGGAGTTGAGAACCTATCTTAAGAAGAAATAATTACTGAAAACTTCCTAACCTGGTGAAGAAAAAAGACATGCAAGCCCAGGGAGCACAGATAATCCCAAACAAAATAAACCCAAAGAGGCCCACATCAAGGCACATCATAATTAAAATGGCAAAGGTTAAAGACAAAGAGAGAATATTAAAAGCAGCAAGAGATAGTTAATTAACTACAAGGGAGCTCCCATAATGCTGTCAGCAGATTTCTCAACAGAAACATTTCAGGACAGAAAAGATCAGTGTTAATATTCAAAGTGATGAAAAGCAAGGACCTAACAGGGGTGTCTAACCTGCAGTTCTCAGGTTGCATGAGGCCCAGGAGAGCTATGGATGCAGCCCAACACAAAATCGTAAATTTGCTTAAAACATTATGAGACTGTTCGTTTTAATTACTGTTTGTGTATTTAATGTGTGGCCCAAGACAACTCTTCTTCTTCCAGTGTGGCCCAGAGACACCAAAAGGCTGAACACTCCTGAACCAAGACTACTTTAACAAATAAGGCTATCATTTAAGATTGAAGGAGAAATAAAGAGCTTCTCACACAGTAAAAAACTAAAGGAGTTCATTACCACCAAACCATTATTACAAGAAATGTTAAGGAGTCTTCTTTAAGAAGAAGTCAGAGGAAGAGGAGGAGGAGAAGAAGAAGAAGAAAAAATAGGAACAGAAAGAATAAAATAGCAATAAATGTGTACCTATCAATAATTTCTTTAAATATAAATGGCTTAAATGCTCCAATCAAAAGACATAGGGTAGCTTAATGAGTAAGAAAGCAAGACCCGTATGCATGCTAACTACAAAAAAACCACCTCAGAATGAAAGATACATATAGACTTAAAGTAAAGGAATAGAAAAATATACTTTTGCAAATGGAAAGGAAAAAAATGGGGTAGTAATGGTTATGTCTGACAATATAGAATTTAAAACAAAGGCTATAGTAAGAGACAAAGAAGGACACTACTTGTAATAAAGGGAGCAATCCAACAAGAAGATATAACCCTTGTAAACATTTATACACCCAACATAAGAAAACTTAAATATGTAAAGCAAGTCTTGATTGGCATAAAGGGAGAGATCAACAGTAATACAATCACAGTAGGAGATTTTAACACCTCATTGACATCAATGGATAGATCTTCCACACAGAATATCAATAGGAGATGGCAGGCTTAAATGACACACTAGATCAGAAGGATTAATTGATATTTTCAGAGAATTTTACCCCAAAGCAGCAGAATATACATTCTTTCCAAGTGTATGTGGAATATTTTCTAGGATAGGCCACATGATAGGACAAAAGTCTCAATAAATTTAAGAAGATTGAAATCATATCAAGCATGGTCCATGATATGAAACTAGAAATCAATCACAAGAAAAAAAAAAACTGAAAGAGAAAGACATGGAGACTAAATAACATGTTATTAAACAATGAATAGGTTAATGATGAGATCAAGGAAGAAATCGATAGATAACTATAAATCGATAGATAACTATGAATCAAATAAAAATGAGCCCTGGCTGGTATGACCGAGTGGATTTGGTGCTGGCCTATGAACCAAAGTGTTGCCAGTTCAATTCCCAGCCAGGGCACGTGCCCGGGTTACAGGCCAGGTCCCCAGCTGGGGGCATGTGAGAGGCAACCACATAGTTATGTTTATCCCCCTCTCTTTCTCTCTCCCTTCCCCTCTCTCTAAAAATAAATAAATACAATATTTTTTTAAAATGAGAACACAACAGCCCAAAACTTATGGGACACAGAATAAATGGTCCTAAGGGTAAATTCTAACATTATAGGTCTACCTCAAAAAACAAGAAAAATCTCAAAAAAACAGTCTAATGTTACACATAAAAGGGCTAGATAAAACAAAGCCCAAAGTGAGTAAAAGAGAGGAGATAAGAAAAATCAGAGAAGAAATAAATGAAATAGAGTCTAAAACACAATGCAAAATATCAATGAAACCAAGAGCTGGTTCTTTGGGAAGGTAAACTGGATTGAAAACCTTTTACCCAGGCTTATTGAAAAAAAGAGAGAGAGAGGGAGATGGAGAACCTAAATAAATACAATCAGACATGAAAGTGGAGAAATAACAACTGACACCAAAGAAATGCAAAGGATTATAAGGAAATACTACAAACAACTATAAGCCAACAAATTGGATAATCTGGAATAAATGGATAAATTCCTAGAAACAAACAATCTTCCAAAACTGAATCTACTAGAATCAGAGAATCTGAATAGACAGATTACAACTAGTGAAATTGAAGCAGTAATCAAAAATCTCCCAACAAACAAAAGTCTTGGACTGGACAGCTTCATAGTTAAAGTTTACCAAACACTCCAATAAGAAAGAACACCTACCCTTCTCAAACTATTCCATAAAATTCAAGAAGACAGAAAGCTCCCAAGCTCATTTTATGAAGATAGCAATGTCCTAATACCAAAACCAGATAAAAACACTACAAGAAAGAAAATTACAGGCTAATATCTTTGATGAACATAGATGCTAAAATCCTCAACAAAATATTGGTGAACTGGATTCAGCCATACATTAAAAAGAACATACACCAGGATTAAATGGGATATATTCTGGGCATGCAAGGTTGGTAAATATCCACAAATCAATAAATGTGACACACCACATAAACAAAATGAAGAATAAAAGCCACATAATCATATCAATAGATACAAAATAAGCATTTGAATAATCCAGCACCCTTTATGATAAAAACTCTCAGCTTAAGTGGGAGTAGAGGGAACATACCTCAATATAATAATGGCCATATATAACAAACATACAGCCAACATCATACACAATGGGAAAAATCTACAAGCATTTCCATTAAGATTGGAAACAAAGCAGGAATGCCTGCTTTCACCACTCGTATTTAATGTAGTGCTAGATATCCTAGCCATAGTAATCAAGTATGAGGAAGAAATAAAAGGTATCCATATTGGAAAGGAAGAAGTAAAACTCATTATTTACAGATGACATGATACTGTATATAGAGAATCCTAAAGATTCCACCAAGAACTACTAGAACTGATAAATGAATTCAGAAAAGTACAGGATACAAAATAAATATTCAGAAATCAGTTGCATTTTAATGCACCCATATTGACCTATCAGAAAGGGAAACTAAGAAAATAATCCCATTTACAATTGCACCAAAAAGAAATAAAATACCTAGGAATAAATTTAACTAAGAATATAATAGACCTGTAGGTGAAAAATTATAAAACACTGAAGAAAGAAATTGAAGAAGATACAAATAAGTGGAAGTAATACCATGTTCACGGATAGAAAAATTGACATCATTAAAATGTTCACAGAACACAATTCCTATCAAGATACCAATAGCATATTTCACAGAACTAGAACAAATATTCCAAAAATTTATATAGAACCACAAAAGGCTCCAGATAGCCACAGGAATATTGAGAAAGAAGAACAAAGTTAGAGGAATCACACTACCTAATATCAAACTATGTTACAAAGCCATTGTAATCACAGCAGCATGGTGCTGGCATAGAAAAAGACACATAGCTCAATAGAACAAAACAAAGAGCCCAGAAATAAACCCATGCCTTTATGGTCAATTAATGCTTGACAAAGGAGGTAAGAATATACAATGGGGCAAAGACAGTCTATTCAATAAATGGTGTTGGGAAAATTGGGCAAATAAGTGCAAAAAAATGAAACTGGACCATCTTCTTATACCACACTAGAACAAACTAAAAAAGGAATAAATAATTAAATGTTAGACTTGAAACTATAAAGATCCTAGAAGAAAACATAATCTTAGACATTTCTTGTAGTTATATTTTTTTCTGAAATATTACCTTGGGCAAGGGAAACAAAAGAACAAATAAAGAAATAGGACTACATCAAACTATAAAGTTAACGCGCAGCAAAGGAAACCATCAACAGAATGAAAAGACAACCCACTGAAAAGGAGAACATATTAATCAATAATACATGTGGTAAGGGGTTAATATCCAAAATTTTAAAGAACTTATAAAACCCAACACCCAAAAAACCCCAGACCAATCCAATTAAAAATAATCACCTGAATAGGCATATGAAAATGTGCTCAATGTCACTAATCATCAGAGAAATGCAAATTAAAACTGGTAGGAGATATCATCTCACACCTGTGAGAATGGCTGTCATCAATAAATCAACAAACAGTAAGTGTTGGCAAGGATGTGAAAAGAGGGAACCCTCATGCACTGTTGTTGGGAATGCAGTTTGATGCCGCCACTGTGGAAAGCAGTACGGAATTATCTCAAAAAAATTAAAAATGGAACTGTTTCATGACCCAGTGATTCCACTTCTGGGAATTTATCCAAAGAAACCTAAAACACTAATTTTAAAATATATATGCACCCCTATGTTCATTGGAGTGTTATTCACAATAACCAAGATTTGGAAGCAGGCTGAGTCCCCATCAGTAGCTAAGTGGATGAAAAAGCTGTGGTACTTTTACACAATGGAATGCTACTGGGCCATAAAAAAGAAGGAAATGTTTCCTTTTGCTACAGCTTCAATGAACTTGAAGAGTATTATGCTAACTGAAATAAGCTAGTCAGAGAAATACAAATACCATATGATTTCACTTATACGTGGAATGTAATGAACAATATAAACTAATAAACAAAAATAGAAACAGACTCATAGATACAGACAACAGATTTCCAGCTGTCAGAGGAGAGGGGACTTGGGGGTTGAATAAAAAAGTTAAAGGGATTAAGCAGAAAAAAAAAAGAAAGAAAAGAAAAGAAGCCTGACAGGGTTTGATGCCACCTTTCAAAGGTGGTATAGGTATTGATCCAAAGGCTGACATACGGCATCATGTTCCCAAGAGGTAGAAAAAACTGATCCAGGAACCAAGCGATTAAAGTAGGAGAGAACCCGCCACCAATACTCCCTTGGCCCAATGTGGACCTGCACCTCCTCCTATTCCCACATGCTGGCCTCTACTAAGTTCCAAGGGAGGTCATAGCAGCCCGAGGGCATAATTAGTGTTCCACGGAACTTGAAGCTATGGCTCAGTTTAAGCTCCTCATACCAGTCAGCCAGTTTGAAAAGAAAAGAAGAGAAAAGAGAAGAGAAGAGAAGAGAAGAGAAGAGAAGAGAAGAGAAGAGAAGAGAAGAGAAGAGAAGAGACAAAAGAAAACAAAAGAAAAATAAAATGAAAGAAAGAAAGAAAGAAAGAAAGAAAGAAAGAAAGAAAGAAAGAAAGAAAGAAAGAAAGAAATCCTTGTCACTTAAGCTTTAGCAATGCATAACAAGAGATAGAAAGGTGCCAAGAAAAGAATTCTTCTTCCTTCCTCTTTCACTCCGGTGGACTAACATAAAGCACAGTGGTTCTGTATGGCCTGTCCAGAGACATCTCATGTGACCAAGAGAGCACCTATATTTTCTTGGGTTGTTAGCGCCAGCTTGGTAACAGACCCTCTTATTTCCATTTTGTCTCCTTCCCTTCCTGATTTTCTTTGTTCCCCACGCTTTCACTGACATGGGAAATCAGGCTGGATGAGACATCTACATGGGTACTTATTTGCCAGGAAGCAATGAGTAGGAACTGGATTCTAAGTCAGGGTTAATGCCCCAAGGGTCAGGCATGGATTGATTCCTGAACAAAGAGCTTAGATACACATCCCTGACAAATCACAGGCAAGCAGACCCACCACAGTAGTCCAAGAAACCAGAGGAGAGAAACCCACCCCCTACTGCCTTGATGACAATGGCACAAAGAGAGTCAGATGTGGGGTACTAGGGGGCTAAGGGTCAACTCATCATTTAAGGCCAAATGCCGATAGTGCCTCCAGGAAGACTTCCCTTGCCCTCTCTGTTTCCTCTTCCTGGGCTGGAAGAGATGTCCCTTCTCTATGCTCCCTCGCATATACTTCCTTCATATATATCTGGATCCCTACATTGGCCTCATTATACTGGACTGTCTATTTTCATATCTGATTCATATCACTTCACTGCTCAACAATTGCACTTAGAGTAGAAGTCCTTACAGCAGCCTATGGACCCTTTTGTAATCTGTCCCAACTCCACCTCTCGGCCTTTCCTCCTTGCCCACTCTGCTCCAGTCACACTTCCGATTCTTCCACCACCCAGGCACACTCCCCCTTGAGCAGTCTTCCCTAGACATCTTCATTGCTAGCTCCCTGGCCTCCTCAAGGCTTTGTGTCAATGTCAGCTTCTCAAGGAGCCTACCCTAACTATGACTTACACCTTTCCACCTTCATCCCCTCCCTCCCCAGCATTCCCAATCCTCACTGCTAACAAGATAGCAGCCCCGTACCTCACCTCTGTAGAAATAAGTGCTTACCAACTGTGAGAATATTAGGGAACACGAAGGTATCAACACCCAGTCCTTCAACCTCAGGGACAAATGCATCCTGGACAAGGGGCACTCAATTACAGCCCCTGTCCACATGGAGATGAGTATTCTAAGTGTTCTAAGAAGACAAGCCATCTCATGTGGTCACTGCTGGCCTTCAGCCCAAACCCACACTATGACTTCCCAATACTTAGTGATCTTGAATCCTCTGAACTTTATAGACTTTTGCCTAATAGTGTCACCTGGTTGGCATTTTCCTCACGCACAAGAACTTCGGGAGTTGCAGCTGCCTCTTAAGAGGGAGATTGGAAAGGGAAGGTGGCATTGTCTGACTTTCCTCCAGTCTGCATGTCAGTGGGGTTTGTCTCTAGCTGGTGCTCAGAAGAGGTGCCGTGAACAGTGATGGGCTTTCTGGCCGTTTCAAAGGCAGACCCAGCTACTGGATCCAGACACTCCCTGTGGGAGTGAAGGCTGTTGAACTCACTGTCTGGGATACACAAATCTCCCTCATTAGTTTTTGAGCTCTGCCCCCTCCATCTCACCTGCATAACCAGAGGGTCATTTACACACACATGCTCATTGTCTTATAAAAGCCAAAAGCAGCACAGGCCTCAGTCTCTCTGCCTGTTTCTAAAATGTGTTATTTGCGATTCAATTTCACATGGCCTGCAGAGGCAATGAAGGGCAAAGGGAATTACCCTGTAATGTATTCCAAAAGTACTCCCTGCACACCCACACTCCTGAGGATAACAATTTGCCAATATAACCTTTAATTAAACTAACAGAAATCATGCAGACCCCATGGTGTAGGAAGTCACTAAATAGAGGGAAATTATGTATGAGTTGCCCCCAGTCACTCATTTTAGCTTGAATAGGATCTGTTGGTAGGGGCTGTAAAGTGCTCTAAGATAAAAACGGGAGATTGCCGTTTCCTGCATCTGCAGGGCAGTGGAATGGGGTGCGGGGGCGCCACCTAGAGGAGATGTGCAGGGAGAACTGAGCCGCTGAGACACCCACCGTCCCTGACAGGCTGGCTCCCCGAGGCCTTTCAGCCAACTGCATAACTTCCCAGCCAGGTAGACTTGCCCTCGTTGCCAAATCTCAAGAGCAGCGTTCTATTCATGGGCAAAAGTGTTAGATTCCTGCAATCCTGAAATGACTGCCTGAATGACAGTGTTATCTTACCTGCGGAGGAGGAAAGACAAGCGAAAGTTCCCCCGCCTTCTCTCTCTCACCTACCCCTCCTTTCCAGGCCCATTAGTACTACTCTATTTCCAGGGTTCATCATGGTCTGCCCACATTGCTGCCAAATCAAAAGAGCCCGGTCCTGTCCTCCCCATGCCAGTCACATCCCCCCCTCAATTCACAAGCCTCCCCCACTTCCACTCCACATACATGTCTACCACATGCCAGAACAACAAGTCTAAAGTTCATGACCCACCCTGGCTGGGTGGCTCAGTTGGCTGGAGCGTTATCTTGTACACCAAAAGGTTGCGGGTTCAATTCCAGGTCAGGTCACATACCTAGGTCACGGGTTCAATCCCCAGCCTGGGTGCATATGGGAGACAGCCAATCAATGTCTCTGTCTGTCTGTCTGTCTGTCTCTCTCTCTCTTTCCCTCTCTCTCTAAAGATCAATGAACATATTCTCAGGTGAGAATTTTTTTGTTTTTCTTTTAAAGTTCATATCCCTTTTCTGCTCAAAATTCTGCCAGCATCTGTCCTGACCCAAGGATAGGCCCCAAGCTCATATTCCAAACTGCATTCATCATTCCAGTCTTAGCAGCCATGATACCCATTCCCATATAGGTCAGCCAGACCTGAACTATACCCTACTCCTGTCGCCTCTGTATCTCCGTAACATGCCTACTGGATAGAATGCCCAACTTCACTCCTGCCCTCATCCTGCATTTCCGTATTTGTGAATTTCTTATGCTCCTTATGGACTTGCCCCATTCCAACTACCTCCATGAAGCCTTCCTCCACTGGGTTAATCTTGTCCTTTTTTGCTATAGCTTCCCTTATGTTTTGCAATATAGTTATTTTTTCTTCTTGTCTAGAAGGTAAACTCTTCTGAGGGTAGGAAACTATTCACTGTTGTATTTGGTTTATATACAGATAGAAAAACCATAGATACTTGATAAATATTGGTTGAATAGAATTAAAAATTTAAGATTGTTAATTTTTGTGGGGCTTGCACAAGGATTGGCTTTATTTAGCAGAGAAAAAAATCCCCCATTATGCTAAGCATTAGACTGAGTTTTGTGGGCAGGACTTCTAAGGAGAATATCCCAGGAGTTGAAGCTTTGAAAATGCGAGGCTTGCTACAAGGTAGTTGGGGCTGGGTAAGAAAGGGGTAGAATTTAACAGCTAGATTTTATTAGCTCAGGGATACTTGGTAAATCATCTAAATTCTCCTGGGAAATTCCCTGAGGCTTAAGAGAAATGGAAGTAGATTCACTCTAAAAGGGTATGAAGAGTTAATCAATGTAAGACACACTTGACCCTTGGATCCCAGCTTTAGTCTATCCTTCTGCAGGAAACCTTCCTAAACTGTTCTGTACCACTATATTCCCTGCCTTCATAAATTATACATTGCCTTTATTATCCATTAAAGTTTTAAAGTTATGGGAAGGACCCGTATCTCACCAATCTGACTATGGAGAGATTAAGTCTGAAGCTTCTGTGTGTCCCACAGTGGTCAATGCCCGGCTAAGTATGAGTTGTGTTCAATATTCACCTATGGACTGACTCACTCCTCTTGGGCTTCCCATCAGGACTGAAATGCTATAATGACCCCATCTGGCTCTGAAAGAGGCTGGAGATTTCTTGTCATGTTTGCTGCTGCGTAATGTTTCCCCTAGTCAACTCCTATGGCTCCTAGTCGGGCATCATTGTCAATTAGAAACATATATGAGCACCATTTTTGACAAGTGCTTTTCATGGCATTAATAAATGCAAAACACGAAGGCACTGGACAGCCTTGCCATGTGGGCAGAGTTAGTTCATAGTCTGATATGGGAAGGAGAACTCCTACACACCTAAAATAATAATAGAGCAAGTCAGGGGCGCTGGCTCAAGGGGCTTGTTGAGAGGGCTAGTACTGCCCTCGTTCTCCATGGTCTGAAAGTTTTCAGTGAAATAAAAAACTTTGAAATTCCGTTCCAGTCCTTCTCCAACTAAAGTTTTATAGACTTGAAGAGAATACCAAAGAATACTCAGCAACGGATTTGCACAAAGTAAGAGTTCTCACTAAGCTCGCTCTGCCTATGTGTCGAGTTTCCTGAAAAGCGTCCAGGCCTACCAGCCTGGGAGTTATGTTACTCTCTTTATACTTACCCTGCAGGAGGGGAGTGGCCTAGAAGCCCAGCACCACAGAGCTTTTCTTAGCTGACTCTACAGAACTCGGCTGACTGGCCCCATGAGTGGTCCTCAGCACTGCAAAGCTTGATGGAGCCCTCCCTGACCTTTCCTGCAAATTGCATTTTATTACCAGCTGGAAGGAAAACAAAAACTAAATCACAGGGAAAATAAAGTTGGAAAAAAGGACAATCTTACAGAAAGATTAGGTTCCCCCCAACTCTTTTTAAATGCCCTGGTGGTGACCTTGCTAACAGGAAATGATTCTGGATGAAAAATCCATTCAAATTATAATTACTGAAAAATTGAGAAAGTATTTGAGGTACTTTACCTATGACAGTGACAAATCTTTCTTCAGTCACTCAGTTATGAAATGGACCCTTCCAAGCTCTTATTGATGTTAATGTACAATGACTGCTCTTATACAAGTTCAAGAGCATGCTAAGCATGAGTGACCCAGAAAAAGTGCAGCTCAACATGTGAGGCATGACAAGGAAATGGGTTTTAAACTTAAAGCTTTTCTTTTTAAGTCTTCTTTTTCTCATAATAAAGAAAATGTTTGTTCATATGATACATGTTAAGCAAAAATAAACAAACAAACAAACAAACATATCACTTAGATTCCCATCACCTGAAAAGGACTCGAATTTAAGAAGCACTTACCTTATGCTAGCCACCAGTTTATATACATTATAATCACTATTTCATTCTACTTGCACAACTGCTCTGAGTTTATGCCATTGAGGATCAGAGAGGTTAGTTAACCTACCTGAGGTGTACAAGTGTTAAGGGCAAGGTAAGAAAAGGAATCCATTGCTGTTAAATTCTAAGTCCTGTACTCTTCTTTTGATACAACCCTCTTCTCATTCTTAAACATTAATAGTGCTCCTTCAAAAGTTGTGACTATCACAGCATATTGGATGAACTCAACCTTAAACCTGCTGACAGAAATTCATAGGCCTCCTCCTTAGCCACGAAGTTCTTTGCTACCTGGGGATTCCCATTCCCCAGCCAACAGCAAAGGTTGCAACAAAAGACTAGTGATAGCTGACCGAGGAGCTGCTCTCACAGGCCCCCTCACTGCCAAGCACACCAGTACGATGAGCTAGAGACAGGGAATGGAGAGGCAGTGTGAAGAGTTCGATGGCTGGTTTTCCCTCCATCATAGTTACATGTCCCAGCAGCCACTGGACTCCAAGGAACTGGGTGATGGCCACCACCTGGTTCAGAAACAGGGGACAAAGAGGACATGTTGGGAGACAGGCCCAGTAATATGTCCTTACAGACTTATTGCAGGTCACTATCCAGTTCTGGCCAAGGCAAAGTGTCATTTCTTTTGTTTTGTTTTGTTTTTGTCTCAATCATTGCCTTTTTACTTAGTGAAAGATGCTGTACAGAGGGAACCAATCACTTCCACATATTCCTAAGTACCACTGACTTATTACCAATTAAAGAAATTACACACACAAATCCAAATGAACCCTGCTAATAAGCAAGTGTAGTCATCATTTCAAGCCATGGGGGTATAGCTGCCAGGACTACTAGGACACCACGGATCCAGGGAAAGGGGTCATTGCTTCCTGTTCAGGTATAAAAGCCCCTAAGGTGATTTTCTGTCACTGCCCTATGACACATGGAAATTGGCTTCCATCTTCTTAGAAGACAAAATCCATCAGACAATAAGATTAATGTGTCAGCATCCCCAAGGCCACCCCTAGAAGAACTCATGGACTCAGCATGTTGTACTCATGGCTATGATTTATTACCAAGATGTAGGAAGGACATACAGCCCCATCAGAAGGGAAAAAGACACAGGCTTCCTTTGCTTACTCTCTCCCACAAGGGGTCACAGAGAGCTCACTCTTCCTCCAGCAACAAAATGCAGCAGCATGCATGTCATGTTTCTGCAGGGAAGCTAATTAGAGACGGAGAGTCCAAGGTTCTTATTGGGGGCTAGACACTGAGGCACCCTCTGTGTAATATATTCCAAAGCCCTGGGCTTCTACAAGGAAAGCAGGTGTTTAGCATAAACCATCTTGTTTGAACAAACCTTTTAGACACAGTAAACCATCCTCATCATTTAGGGAAGAGTGGGAACCCTACTGAAATCCAAGTTCCCAGATGCTAGCTAAGGACCACATTTCAAGCAGTTCTTTCAAGGATAGTAGACTCAGGCCTGCTTTGCTAAACTTGTCCTGCACAAATAAACACCCAAAGCCTGTGTCTATACACAGGTTTGGTGGTGTCAACCAAGGAGAGGAAAGATCAATCCAGCTGATTATTTGGCACTGGGCTTGTCACTCCTCATAGGTATGCTTATCAAGGCTTCAATAACAAGAACTATGTCTTTTTTTTTTTTAACATCTCTATCGCCAGCTAGAATCTGAACTGGCCTTGTGAGTTCCTTTGACCAACAGATTGGGGCAGGAGTGACACTCTATAGATTCCAGAACCAAGAACTCAAGAAGTCTTGCGATTTCTGCTTCAACATTTTGAGTTTTCCTGAGACCACCATAGATAGGATGCTGGTCTGGTTTCTTGGTGGAAGAGGAAAAAGTGACCCAGGCTGCAGCCAATACCAGCTTCCAGACACATGAGGCCATTGGGTTCTTCCAGCCCCGCCCATCCTGTAGCTCAGTAGTTTTCAACCAGTGTGCCACAAGAATTTTTAAAGTATGCAATACCTGACTCTTTAGGCAAAGGCACTGACCTCTTTTTCCCTTAGGCTGGCAAATAAAAATGACAACAGCCAACATGGCAACAGCTGTTTGGTGTGAATGAATCGAAATACACCTATTTTCTTTTGTCAGATCAGCAAAAATTGCAATTTTTTTTTTCCGGCGTGCCACAGAATTTTAGTAATTAGTTTATGTGTGCCACGAGATGACAAAGGTTGAAAATCGCTGCTATAGCTGAGTGAGAGAGCCCTGGCGAACAATCAGCAGAGCAATTAGCTGATAACCAAAAGGATCATGAGAAATAATAAATCATTGTTTTAAGCTAGTAAATTCTGGAGTGGTTTGTTATGCAGCAATAAATAACTGATAACAGCAGGGTTGGTTTTTCTTGAGCCTTTCTCTGCACTCCTGCAAAGCTTCTTATTTTATAACCCAAGTTTAATTTCCCAAAGTAGGTCTTCCTCCTCTTTCTACCTCCCTGATCCTGCTTTTCTCTGTCTGTTTTCCATGTTCTAGAGCCAGTGGTGTCCCACCTTTTGGTGTCTCTGGGCCACGCTGGAAGAAGAGTTGTCCTGGGCTACCCATCAAATACACTGCGACACGTAATCACAAAAAAAACTCATGTTTTACGTAAATTTAGGATTTTATGTTGGGCCGCATTCACGGTCATCCTGGGCTGCATGTGGTCCACGGGTTGGACATCCCTGTACCAAAACTGACACATAAACTGTAATTAATAAAACAAAACCCTCCCTGGCAGGGTGGGAAGGAAGTCGGGGGGAGGGATACCAGAGAAGACAAAGAAAACATAGTCTTTGGAAGACAGTATCAATAAATCTTGTCACTGTCACCAACAAGAGAAAAGACAGAGAATCTATGGTCCTCTGGGGACCTCAGACCACACCCATAATAAAAGAGAAGCCCTATCTTCTCCAAGCTGCCTTGCACAAGGGAACTGAGTTGATCCCCAGATGGTCCCCTTTTCATTTCTTTATCTTCCTTCGGAGCACTTACTGCCAGCAATAATTGTATTTCTATTTACTTATCTATTTTCTGCCTCAGCCACCCCTACAATAGGTTATTAGCCTCAGCTCCTGAGGTGTTAGTCTGTCTTGTTCTCCCAGGGATTCCATCACTTGGAACAGTGCCTGGCACACAGCAGAGGCTCCTAAATAGTTGTTGGCTGAACGGAAGAACAAATGAAGGAATCTACCAATAAATGAATGAATGAATGAACAGAGTTCTTTTCTAGAAATGAATCTATGCTGACTTTAGCCTTAGAGGAAAAAAATAGGACAAAAAAGCCGAAAAAAAGGGAATAACACTATTGGTAAAAATTTTACCCAACTAAATTTATAGGCTGAACCCAAGTAAAGATAATCACAGTATTAGTACTTACACAGCACACAATCAGACATTGTTCTAAAAGCTTTACATACATTAACTTTTACTCCTCACAATATCCCTATGTGGTAAGTAGTTTTCTTAATATCATCTCCATTCCATAAATGAGGAAACCAGTGCACGGACAGGGGATGCGATTTAACTAGCAACACCCAGCTAACACATGGCCAAGCCAGGCAGTCTGTCTTAGAGTCTCTACTGTTAACCACATATTATACCGCCCCTTAAAGATAAGGTAGCCAAAGCTGAGGTATAAAAAACAAACAGACAGACATAGGTGGAAAGAGTTGGAGAAAATGGAGGAGCTGGGAGGGAGGGAAACAGTTTTTGTCATTGTGGTACAAGGCCTAAAACTGAGGCTCAATATTAGATTCTTTCTCTCACCAAATAATCCTCTTTATCAAACAGACCAGGTGCAGTTCCTGCCCACCCCTGAGTCACGAGTCTCAGTTCGGTGCCAGCTACAAAATTATCCAAACAAGGCAATCACATCCTCCCTCTTGATACAGTCGTCCCTTATCTGCAGTTTTGTTTCCTGTGGATTTAGTTACCCATGGTCAACCATGGTCCAAAAATATTAAGTGGAAAATTCCAGAAATAAGCAACTCAAAAGTTTTAAATTGTGCTTCATCCTGCGTAGCCTGACGAACTCTCACACCATCCACCCCGGATGTGAATCATCGCTCTGTCCAGTGTCTACACACTGTGTATGCTCTTGTCCATTAGTCATTCAGTAGCCGTCTCAGTTATCAGGTTGACATTGTGGT
The DNA here is from genome assembly GCA_004026545.1 of Mormoops blainvillei. Classification (NCBI taxonomy): domain Eukaryota; kingdom Metazoa; phylum Chordata; class Mammalia; order Chiroptera; family Mormoopidae; genus Mormoops; species Mormoops blainvillei. The sequence continues at coordinate 85,767 of PVJD01003878.1, forward strand.
ATGGCAGTGCTTGTGTTAAGTCACCCTCATTTTATTGAATAATAGCCCCCAAGTACAAGAGTAGTGATGCTGGCAATTAGGACATGCCAGAGAGAAGACATAAAGGCCCTCTTTTAAGTGAATAGGTAGGTGTGTGTAGAAAAAACATAGTGTATGTAGGATTTGGTACTATCTGCAGTTTCCGGCACCCACTGGGCGTCTTGGAGCGTCTGCCCTGCAGATAAAGGGGCTGACTACACGATGGACTCTGCCTTCACAGTCCCTGGCTGCTCTTTGTTCCCCAGTCCAACCCCTGTGTGGCCCTAAGTGGAGGGCAGTGTCTTCCTCCCCAGGCTGTGAGGACATGTGTCACTATAAAGATGCTGCTCTCCCTTGTTTAGTTTCAGGAATCCCTCCCTCGCCAAGGAGGTGACTGTGAGGTGATTACAACAATGACAAGGATAAATAACAGTAAGAAAAGGAGGACAGGCCTGTGATGACCTAACTGCCTGGCACCCTGGCCCCAGCCAGTCGGACCGTGGTCTGTGCCATCAGGCGGCCCCTAACGTAAGAAGGGCCAACGAAACAGTCCAGAGCTCCCATTAACTGGCCTGGGCTCCCACCGACATGCCTCTGAACATCCCAACCCCCTTGGCACATCAACGTGGCCGTTACCAGGCAACTGCTGCCAGGAGAGCCTGAGCACAAGGAGCTTAACAGACCTTTATTGAATTAATACAACAAAATGCTTTAATACTATGGTTAGTAAATGCTCTGTGATTAAACTCTTCATAAATATCCTACTGCCATGAAGCAGTTATGGGGTAAATTACTTATAACCAAAAGCTATGTGAAAACAGCAAGAAATGAAATTGTGTACGTAATATTGTTTTCACTGGATTTTTTGAAAAGCTAAACGCATGAGGAAAATGACCAGAAGGCCATATACTAAAATAATTATAGCAGTTGTGTTAGCAGGTTGAGATTTATTTTATTATTTCTTGTTCTCGCTGTTTTCAAAATTTTCTGAAATGTGGCATGTCACTTTCAAAATTGAAAAGGTACTTACTTACTAATACATTTAAGTAAACTCCTCTTAGGCTGGTTTAATGTCGTAACAACTTTTTACATGACATTACCTCTAGCATGACACTAGGCATTTAGCTAGTACTTAGGAAATACCTACGCGCAGTAACACAGGGAGAGAGAGAGCACTGATAGGAATTGTGAGCTGGACCCAGTGTTACGGGCTCTAGACTGAGCTCTGTGCAGAGCTACTTTGTAACTGTAGTCATGCCCACTCCATTTATCAGCATTTCATTTTCTTTATCTGCAGAATGAGAAAAATCCCCCCAAGGGTCCTACATTATTATTCTAGGGCAAGCATCATCCAAGGAGCCAGATGGTTGTGGGATTTTCTTGGCAGGGTCAGCACCCACTCTGCTCCTCCTCATTCCATCTCCCGGTCCCAAAGCCCAGTACAGGCCAAGCCTCTCAGATGCTCCATCCCAGTCACCAGTACATCCTCCTGCCAGGTACGCACAGCCTGTGCCAATGACTTCCAGGATGTCTCTGGCAGCTTCTTCTTGGCTTTGCTGACCTATACACCCAAAGCCTTCACCCAGAGCAAGGCCCCACCCAGAGATGGCCATGCTCTGCAGTTATGCATGTCTTTCACATCCAGGGTTACAATGATAGGTGCCTTACTGATATAAAATAAAATTAAAAAGATTAGTATTTCGGCAATAGAGAAGTTAAAGGTATACATAAAAAAAAAAAAGACAGAGAAAGTATTGGCAGAGTTTTCAGATCTATCACATTTTAAGCATACCTTCCCAGAAACTGGAAATTAACCTTTCCTTCTACTTTTTTCTTATTTGGAGAAGCAACAGTTTATTCTATCGAGTCTCCAACTGGCTGAGGTCAAAGAGGTTGCTCTGCTTTGGAACTACCACTTACGCTTTTCTACCCCTTTATCATATCTGGACATCTCAGCTTGAGCAAGGCTCATTGATTGGTGTCAAATGCACTTTTTCCATTCTGCTCCAGTGGCTCCATTTTTCCTAAAATAGTGTCTCCTCCCTCCACCCAGCCCAGCCCAGCCCAGACACAAAACCTGACTTTCACACAAGATGACCTTCAGACATATCAGATCCATCCGTCGGAGAAAGTGTCCATCTGTGCTTCGTGGATTATCATGTGGAGGACAAGGGTGGGAAAGTAGGTCAGGAAAAACACACAGGAAATGTGTGACCCTGAATACGGCACTTACTTCTCTGGCCCTACTTCCTACAGCAAGAGCGCAGACATCGGACTAAATAAGCCTGGGGGTGTAAATGGGGAGACATATTTCTGAGAGGTTTTATCAGGATTCCATGGCTGTTTTTTTGTTTGTTAGTTTGTTTCCATTCCAGGTTTTGAAATGCCTCTATTTAAGGAGGGTTGAGAGCTCCTATGAGAATCACTGACCTGATGTGTCCCTTAACTTTTAGATTTGACACTTTAGAATGTGACCAAGAAACATCATCACATAATGACAAAGGCTCTCCCTTGGAGCATGTTTTTAAAAGGAGCACTGACTTATATGATCTTCAAGAAAACTAAAAGTTTTTTTCTGATGACATTGACTAATGTCATCTAAATCCCAGAAGAGTGTTTACCCACAGTTCTTTACTGGAGGCGGTATATGCGTTATACAGAGTTTGTGACTGCGTATATACTATCTATAACACAGGTCAAATACACAGCTATCTAATTCAGCAAGAAGAATGCTCAGGAAGCATTTTATCTGCCCTTCGATTCTAAATGATAGCTTTGCTGGGTAAGCAATCTTGCCTGTAGGTCCTTGCTTTTCATGCCTCTGAATACTTCCTACCAGTTCCTTCTTTCCTGCAAAGTTTCCATTGAGAAATCAGCTCATAGTCTTATGAGGGCTCCCCTGTTGGTAACTGACTTCTTTTCTCTTGTTGCCTTTAAGAGTCTCTCTATATCTTTAATCTTTGGCATTTTAATTATGATGTGTCTTGGAGTGGGCCTCTTTGCATCCATCTTGTTTGGGACTCTCTGTGCTTCCTGGACCTGCATGTCTATCTCCTTCAGCAAATTAGGGAAGTTTTCTTTCATTATTTTTCCAAATAGATTTCCAATTTCTTGTTCTTTTTCTCCTTCTTCTGGCACCACTATGGTGTGAATGTTGGACCTCTTGAAGTTGTCCCAGAGACTGCTTACATTATCCTCCTTTATTTTTTATTCTTGTTTTCCTCTTCTTGTTCTGATTGGTTGTTTTTTGCTTCCTTATGTTACAAATCATTGATCTGATTCTTGGCTTCATCCACTCTACTGTTGTTCCCCTGGAAATTGTTCTTTATTTCAATTAGTGTATCCTTTATTTCTGTCTGGATCTTTTTTATACTGTTGAGGTCCTCACTAAGATCCTTGAACATCCTTATAACCAGTGTTTTGAGTTCTGCATCTGATAGATTGCTTATCCCCATTTTGATTAGTTTTTTTTCTGGAGTTTTGATCTGTTCTTTCATTTGGGCCATCTTTCTTTGTCTTCTCACTTTGGCAGCCTCCCTGTGTTAGGCAGAGTTGCTATGACTCCCGTGTCTTGGTAGCATGGTCTAATGTAGTAGGTGTCCTGTAGGATCCAGTGGCACAGCCTCCTGTATCACCCAAGCTGGATTCTCGAGGTGTATACTTTGTGTGTGCTGAGTGCACCCTCCTCTTGTATTTGAGCCTTGATTGGTGTTGGTAGGTAAATTGGAGGGATTTACCCAGGCCAGTCAGCTGCAAGGACTGACTATGACCACTGACCACAAACCTCCCATCTCTGTGGAGGATCAGCTGTCCAGGGAAAGGATGATGGTGCTCTGACATGGTCTGTACCATGATTCCTTCCTTCTCCTGATGCCTCACAGAAAAGAGGAGAGGTCAGGGGAGAAACATTTGTTAAACCAACTCCCCTTTGACTCACACACCCAGATCTTTTTCTTGTTTCTGCTAAAAAAATATTTTTTAAAACCTTCACGTGCACAAACTTTATGTGTCTCCATTAAAGCCCTGTGACCCAGAGGGCAGCTACCAGGCCCTCTTGACTGAGCGTGCCGGCTCTGGGGTTTCCCAGGTGGTGTAGGCCAAGGTCAGCCCCCAGCTATGTTCTGTCCAGGGCCACCCTGCATGAACTATAAAGCAATCTGCAGATAGCTGCTACTTGTGTTGGGCTTGGAGGTTCCCAGGTAAAGCCAAACTGTCAACTTTAGGCTGACTGTTGTTAGTGCCAGGCCTTGGGGCCATGTAGGAAGAGGTACAGGATCTGGGGGCTCACTGAGGCTGGTTGTTACTTGTTTGAGAGGCTTTAGGAAGTTGTGAAGCATAAGCCAACACCAGTCATTCATATGGAAAAGCCACTGTTAACAGCTTGAGTGGACCCAAAAGTTGGGTGGGATGGAGTCTCAGGGGGACTCTAGGGTGGAGCAAACAGTGTTAGTCAAGTTGGTGGAGACACAGACATGGCACCAGCCTGCCATCTCTGTGGTTCTTGGGGAGAGGGTTCAGAAAAGGGACAATGACCCACCTTTCTGTCTGAGAGAAGGCTGTCCCCCAGCTCTCGCCTTGATGCCAGACACTTCATTTTCTCCCCGTATGCCCCTGGTGCCTTTCAAGCTGCTCAGAGGGAGTGAGTCTGATTAAGTCCGTGTGTGGGTTCTTTAAGAGGAACTGCTTGGGACTTGAGCAGTTTCTTCTATCAACTCAATCCCCACTGGCTTTGGTAGCCAGAAGTTGTGGGGACTTATCTTCCTGGCACTGGAACCCTAGGCTGGGGGGCCTAGTGTGGGGCTGGGACTCCCAAGATATCCCTCCCAAAATTTTTATCCACCACACGTGGATGTGGGAGCAACCGGTTCCACATCTCTGCCCGTCCTACTGGTCTGGATGGATGTGGTTTCTTTAATTCCATAGTTGTCAGACATCCATTCAACTTGATTTCTGATGGTGCTGAGTGATGGTTGTTCTATATTTTAGCTGTAATTTTGATGTGGTTGTGTGAGAAGGTGAGCTGCATTTACTTATGCCACCAAGCTTCCCAGACAAGAAAAACTAAAGGAGTTCATCATCACCAAGCCATTATTATATGAAATGTTAAAGGGACTTATTTAAGGAAAAGAAGGTCAAAACTATGAATAATAAAATGGCAACAAATATGCATCTATCAATAATTGAATCTAAAAAACAAGCAAACCAAACAAGAAGAACAGAGAGAATCATGGATACAGAGAGTGTTTTGACAGTTACCAGATGGGAGGGGGATATGTGGGAATGGGTGAAGAGGTCAGGGGATTAAGAAGTACAAATAAGTAGTGACAGAATAGCCATGGGGATGTAAAATACAGTATAGGAAATGAAGTAGCCAAAGAACCTGTGCATGACCCATGGACATGAATAATGCTTTGGGGATTGTCTGAGGGAGTGAGAGATGCTGCGTGGAGGGGAGCAAATGGGGAAAATTGGGACAACTATAATAGCATAATCAATGAAACATAATTTAAAAAATACAAAATAATAAAAAATATATATATTTTAAATTTCCTGCCCAGGAAGGAAATATATAAACTCAGAGTTCACGAAACATAGTGCAAGTTTCCAAGTATCATAGCAAATAGTAGAGTAAGGGAATAATCTGTAAGAATGGATGTAGAACCTACCCCACAGAATCACTTGCATGAGCGCTAGAGAAGATGCAAAGTGCTCATACTCCAGACAATGCCCCAAATGCCCTGTATTTAATTAATGAAGTTACACACACATAGAAAGATTGGTGCAGTGCAACACATTAGATGCTACACTTAGTACGGACTATAAGCACAGTGGGGACTTTGAGGCAGATATCCAGGCTAAGGCTTTCTGGGGACAAAGAATGTGATCTCACTTGGAAATCTGGAAAGAGCCAGAAAGGGAGAAGAAAATGGCCGTTTTGGAGAAGAAGGGGAAGTGTGGAAGAATGGACTTTGTGTTAATGAAGAAAGGGATTGCTCAGAAAGGGCTGAGTTCCTTCCTGCTGAATGTGGTAGCACACAGTTAGCATTTACTCTTCCCTTCTCAACAATAATCATGAAACAAGAGACACAAAAGCAAGTTCTACCTTTGATGAAACAGGAGGCTTGGAAGTGTGAACACCGAGAAGCGAGAATGGAGACCGAAGCCGGAGAGGATGCGCTAGGGTTGCCATTTCGGAAGGAGCAAGCAAGGCACACACTGAGGTGAGGACCGCACCCCGGGGAAGAAAAACGAAATCCTTTGTTTTGAACAATAGAAATAGGTTGCAAAAGGCTATCAGCTTGAGCCCTCCTGGGCCAAGTTTTATTCTGAGGAGCAAATGAGGACGGGTTGAATGAGGAGCCACACAGACATGCCATGTGTGCAGGAAGCTGTCTTTCCACAGGACAAGGGAGCAGAGCTATGTGGCCTTGTGAACAGCTCTACAATTGCTCATTTTTAATGGCTAGAGAGTGATAAAGGCTAAAAGGACTCCCACAAAACATTGGAATGAAGGAAAAGCCCTTGAATGCTGATCTCTTCCCTATACAAGCCTCCTACAAATTATCAACAGGTGGTCTGTGGAAAAATGTCAACTAATTCAAAACTAAATCATCAAAAACGGGTTAGTACCAGCTCTATTAAAAAAAAATTACAAGAAAAATAAGAAAAAGAACAGGAAATATAATGGCAAAGGCTATTTGCCAGAAAAGTATTGCCATGTAGTAGATACAAAAAACATGACTAAATACTTTGCCATGACATTTTTTAAATTAATGAAGCAATCACACACTCACACACACATACACACTAAAAGCAGATATATAGGAGCCTGTGGAAAATGTGGTAAGACAGGGGACTTTGAAACATAAGCTAGCAGAAATCTAGAAAAAAGTGAAATTAAAAAAAAAAACCATTATAGAAATAAAGGCAAAATTGAAAGCAGCATAAGGAAAACAACCCACTCCTTAGAATACAGAAAGGAAAAATGGGGAGTAAAAAATGAAATGGAAGTAAATAAGGAGCTTAAAGGAACTAAAGAGAAATGGATGGGTAAGGAAGACTTGGAAAAACATAAAGGAGTATTTAAATATGTGATTTAATAAACCGTCCCCAAAGTAAAAGAAAACTTATATACATTAAAGGTCACAGGATATCCAGAAAAAAAAAAAGAAGACAAACATAATCTGATACATTTCTGTCTTCAAAACTAAAGAAAGAATCTTTGGGCAGCCATGCATACCTCACGTATGATGGAGTCAAAGAGATTGACCTCAGACTGTACCACTGCATTATTTACAACCTGAAGGCAGTTTTCTAGCTCGTCTTCAAAAACAAACAAACAAACAAACAAAAAAACCAAAATGTGACTCAAGAATTTTATACCCAAAGAACTATCTATCATACATTATAATGGTAAGGAACCAACATTTTTAAACATGTAAGAAATTAAGACACTTTGTTCCCATAAGCCAATCCTGAAAAAACTATTAGAGGAAGTACTTTCCCCTGCATAAGAGGTGAATGGAAAACAATCACAAGACACAGCCAACAGCGTGGTGATTACCGGAGGGAAAGGGGGTTGGGGAGGCAGAAGAGGTTAAAGGGGAGATGAATGGTGATGGAACAAAGCTTGACTTTGGGTGGTGAACACACAATGCAATATACAGATGATGGGTTATAGAATTGTACACCTGAAACCTATAAAATTTTACTAATAATTATCACCCCAATAGATTCAATAAAAAATTTTCAGACTCATTAAAAAAAAAAAAAAAACAGCAACAAAGGCCTTGAAAGAAACACTGAATCTGTTTAAATGCTGGACTAAGGCTAAAGCAAATTGGGATTTATGGTTTAAAAAATAAGCTGTAAATGTTATAACCCCTGACAATGTATGTCTAATATAACTAAGAGAAGGAGAAACAGGAAGAAGCTACTCTTCATTATCTTCTGTATCTGAGGGGTAAAAAGATACCATTAAAAGCTGATCAACATATTTATTTAATGGCACAAAGATAAGTCCTAAGAAAAATAGTATAACCACTGAAAGAGCATGGCGATTGGCGGAAAGAAAGGAGAAGAGTATACGAAGAGAGGGCTCCTCTGACAGCATTCCTCCGCTCAGCCTGCTGACAAGCCTGTCCCATGTAATAACCTCTTACCTAGCTGCTTCCTGCCCCAGGCACTCACAGTACTTACCTACCCACTCATTCATTCATTCATTCATTCAACAAGTATTCGTTGAGTACCTAATATGTGCCAGTGCTGAGAACAGGACAATGAGCAAAATGAACAACATTCTTGCTCATGGAGCTTAAAGACATTTAATGGGGGAGACATGTTATAAACAAATACCTATGTGATACTACAGTGTCAAGAAGCGGTGAGTACTATGAAGAGAAATAAAGCAGAATGGGAACAGAAAGAAATGGGAGGGTAGTGGTGAGAAGGCGTCAGAGGAGAGGAAAAAAGGATGGGGGGGGTGGGCTTGTGAAGATCAGAGGGCAACGCCCTCCAGGAAGATGGAAGAGCAAAGATGTGGAGGCAGAGAAGGATCTGGCAAGTGTCTGAGCTAGTCGGGCCCAGAATTTGCACAGCATGGTTTTGGTCCTCACGTATAGGGAGTGTTTTTATTCACTGCTGCACATTTGAGTCTTTATGCACACGCACACACATGCGCACACATCTGCCCACACACATGTGCTTACACACATATATGTGCATGTGCGCGCACACACCACACCCCCCTATAGTGGCAATCTCCGCTCGCCTCCCGTGCCTCCCCAGGCCACACTCTGAGAAACAGCCTCCTGGTCACCTCCACCCTGGTCCTTATCACCTCTGTCCGGGCTCAGTGGGGCAGCTCATGGTCTCATCATACCTTTTCTTTTGGTCTCAACCTGTGAGCACTAGAAAAAGCTGAAATTTGGACTGAAAACCAGAGAAACTCAAGCACATATGGCAAATCGAGTCAGATTGCTAAGGAAAAGCTTTCGCCAAACTGGTTCCACTGTGTTTGATAAGCAAACTAAAAACGAAACCCTATAGTCTGCTAGAGCTATGTGAAGCCTCGGAATTGGAGATACCAATTAAAAGGAAATGGTTGGCAGTTATCGATCTTATGTTAGCTCAGCTGTCTGGCAGAAATGGAAGAAGTTCAAACACAACGCGGAAAGCTTTCTTGTCTCTTCTCTTCTCCAGTGGCACTCAATTGGGCTTCATTCCCTAGGCACCTGCGGGCACCCAGCAGCCTGGAGAGGCCTCAGAGGGTGTGGGCAAAGGCAGTGGGAGGGAGGAATACAAAATTACGGAGAGGCTGCCAAAGGCCTGGCTCTGTGCCAGGTGCTCTATGCATGCCTTCCTGCGGAACTTCTACAAATCCCAGGCATAGGTAATAGCAATAACGCAGGTAAGAAAACGGAAGTTCACAAGGTTAATGTGTCACAAAACGTACAAACTTCACAGCTGAGCCCCTGTAATCAAATGCCCATGACAAGGTGGTGGCCAGCAGGAAGACAGAGGTCAACGCCACTTACTTTGGGATTCTGTGAAACACAGTCACCAGGGGAATAGCTCCAGAAAACGCAACGTCTGCACCCACCTGCTTTGCATGAACTTTCTGCTAATCAGTGGTGGGACTAAGGAACTCCATCTAGACACCCGGCAAGTAGCTTTGATTCCTGCACACCTCTACAGATCTCAGTCCCAGAGGCTGTCCCGTCAGGGCTTCCTTAACCCTGTTGGGACCTGGGCCATGAACAAAGGATGTCAAAGCTGACAAAGGGCAGTGGGAGTGCTGACAAGCTTCATGCCACACAGCCACCTGCAGCAAAGTGACAGACAAAATTCTGCCATTGATCCTTTTCACCTGGGCCACTTTCTCGCTTTTCCAAGCTATCTGAGTCATCCCAGCCACTGCTGCCTTAAAGATTATGAAGAGCCTCTATAAGATTACGCCAGGGATGCTAGAAGGTGTAGGGAAAGAAAAGAAATAGGGAAAGTGGGGGGCGGGGGAGGGAATGGACCTCTAAGAGAAGAGAAAAAAATTCCAAGAATCCTTTATATTCTAGGCAGAAGGAAGGCAGAAAATGATAATAAATGCCAGTTATGTAGGCCCACTGAAAAACACTTTTAAAAAAAGGATCAACCCTTCATTAAAAACACACTTGCTCTCAGTGCAACCGAGGAACAAAGATGATGAAAATTAAAGTGGCATGTTTTCGAAAAGTAGAAAGAATAAAAAGTGGGCTGATGAGAAGCCCTTGAACCCAAGGTAACCAAATGGAAATTCATGTGGCTCCGTTAAGGAAGTGAGCGCCAGGGCTAAATTTTTGATTGGGGAGGAAGGCATTTTGCAGCTCTGGCCATGGTCACTGCCCACCTGCTATTACTCAGAAACTCGATCACTTATTTTGACCATTGAGTGCTCAACTCGGGTGGTGGGTAGAGAGTTTAATACCATCTGCGGTAGTATTTGAAAAGCTGCATTTTGCAAGCTACCTTGTGGGGTTTGCAGAGAGTTGGCTGGAAGAGGTAAACGTATTTTTTCCTGAAATTTGCATGGAGAGTACCAAAAAGGTGTGTGGGGCTGCACTGTCTGGACAGAAAGGGAGAAAAATCAATTTCAGATTCCTTGAGTGAGATTTCGCTGCACGATTTAAAAAAAGAACGATTCTCACAGTGCACTCAGAGGTGAGTTGGTGGCAGTCGGCAGGAAATGGAAGAGCATCGCCATTTTCTGACCTAATGAAATATGAAATAAAGTATGCCAAAGTCACTAGACATTTTCATCTGGTGCGTCTGTCTCTGCATCAGTAAACATCTTGCAGAAGAAGAAATTTCAAGAGAAAGATGGGGCACAGGAAAAGGGAAGATAGGGACTCACCGCATCACTGAATGGCAGCAGGCCTGGCATAGCTGTGAATTAGAATGGAAAGTCAGGGTACCACGTGCATGGGACAAGCCCCCAAGGTCAGCACCCAGCAGTCTGTCAACAAATCTCATCTCGTCCATGAAGCACATTTTCAAGGATAGAGGCCTCTTTTGCCTCAGCAAAAATCCAGACTCCCAAACAAAACTTTAGAGAAAGTTTTTCCTGATTTTTTGTCTTCCTGCTGTCGATTTCCTCCTGCTTGGCCAACAAATGAGATGAAAAACTACCGGCCCTACACACAGCTTACTGTTTACATGAGCATGACTTTACTATTCCATCATTATAGATATGATCCTGCTATTCCAGAAGACTCTTGCTCAGGCAAGTGAGTAACTTGATTGTTCATTATAGGAACTTCTTCAAGGACCCATCAACTCTTCCACAGAAAACATTCAACAACAGACAGTTCACGCCCTAAAGTTCTTTGGATCCCATGCCTCAAAGATCCTCGCCTTGCTGTGTCTACCAATCCTAAGCTGTTATAGTTGGATCCTTACCCATCCTAATCAAGTCCCTTTGAAACATCTAGATCTGCTTTAAACCACACTTCCACTTCCCAGCAAATTCCAACCATGCCTTCCCAATCATGGGTACCACCAAAGCTATAGAGGTGTTATCCTCCCTTACTGCACAAATAATAACCTCAGCTTTGTCTTATTGTGTTGGCAATACCTAGAAAGTAGGCATTCAAAAATAAATCAGCCCTGGCCAGGTAGCTCAATTGTTTAGAACGTTGTCTGGATATACCAAGGTTGTGGGTTCAATCCCTGGTCAGGGCACATACAAGAATCAACAAGTGAATGCATAAATAAGTGGAACAGCAAGTCAGTGTTTCTTTCTCTCTCTCTCTCTCCCCCCACAAATCAATAAGTAAATTTAAATTTAAAAATTAAAAATAATTAATAAATCAAAGAGTTAATAGCTTTATCAAAAAAGCCAAACCATACTCTTTTTACTCTTACATTCTCAAGATTTTTTTTACGTATCCTTCTCTCCTTTAATTCTGCAAAAATATTCTGGAACAACTGCAACATGCTAGTTAAGGCCCCGAAAGAGTCCTCCTGCCCTCAAAGAGCTTGCAGTCTAATTGGGACACATATTCAGTTAATTATGATATAAACCTTTTAAGAAATTTGTGACCCTGGACTATTGTCAGACCAGCAGCTGAGGATCTCTGTAAGCAAGAGATAGGCAAGTGGGTTCCAGCAAAAACGACAGTCCAGAGTAAAGTCAAGACCTGAAGCATTAGAGAATTAAGATGGCATGATGTCAGTAACAAAGCCCTCCCGAAAATGTTAGCCAACTCCTCTGTGTTTCACTCAGGTTTGCCTTCTGTTTCTGAAAAGCTGTTAATTGCTTGGTATTACACAAACTTCCTTTGTCTCCTAATAGTTATGAGGCCACAGAAGAACAGATTTTGTCTTTAAATTATCTTTACCTTTGTCTGGGCAGAATCTACTCTGCCCAGGACTTGGAGGTCCTTGTAGATGTTTAGTGAACTACTGGAGAGCCAGGCAGGGGTGAGGACCGAGTACAGAGAACAGGTTGGAGATTATTGCGACGGGCTAGCTACTTGAATTCTGCCAATGAACAATTTACAACCACTGTAAAAATTCAACACCTCCTTTAACCAGGTGTGCTGTACTTCCTATGTTTTCTGTGTTCACCTTTTCTTCACAACTCATCATATACCCCTTGGGGCCAGGGTCAGGTCATCTCTTTCCTTATAAATGAAATGTATGATCGGGCCTAACCACGTTGCTTTGCATCTCAGTTCCATCACACACCCTGTACTTGAACACCACCTGCTCTTGCCACAACGCTCCCCCTCCTTCTCTTCCCTGACCCCACCTCTTTCCCTGCCCCCTCACCCAACATGCCTCCCCACCTCACCTCCCTCCCGATTGTCTACTCTGCTCTACTCCTCCTCTGCCCCCATCCCGCCTCTATCACTAACTCCGATTCCACCTCCACTTCTTCCCACTTCCATTTCTGGCCCCCACTCCATCCCTGCCCCCACCGCACCTTCATCCCTGCTACCTGACTACAGTCTCCTTTTAAACTTAGCTTTGCTAGCATGTCCTCCAGGAAGAGTTTCAGGGTCCAGACAGAGGTGACAAAATCATTTCTCTGGGGAATTCTGGCAACAGTGGGCTGTGTGTTCTGCAAGGCAGGGATTTCTATCCGCTGTTTTCTCTCCTGTATCCCTGGCATTTAGCACAATGCCTGGTGCACAACAGAAACTCAGTAGGGTGGCTGGCACCTCACCATGAGTCTGTGTAGCGCTTTGTGTTCTGAACTGTAGTGTCTGGTTTATGTGTCTGTCGTCCATCCTATTAAACTAGAAGAAAATAGAAGGTAGAGGCCATTTCCTAATCTGTTTGTGTCTCAGAGGTCCAGCACATACCAGCACGTTATGTGCTTAGTAATGGAGGAGCGAATGAAAGGCTGGCTGCAGTATGTCAGGCCTGTGCTGGGTACTTGGTACAGATTCCCAATAAAAAGTATATATATTGCTCCAGTCTAGAGGTCTCTACACCAGTTAAGAGGTTTTTGAAAATTCGATTAAAAAAATCTGCTTTAACCCAGTAACTGGGCCTTCCCTATTATTTCTGTACTTGTCCATGTGCTCCTCATAACTCCGCACCACCCCCGTCCTCAAAGCAACCCCCACCAAGCCTGGCTTGCTCTCCCTCCTCTCAACTTGCCTGTACTGATCCCTGCAACTGAGCGAATGCTTGGAGCAGTCAGCTACGCCAGACCACCCCGCCTCTTCCTGGGGCTCCCTGGACCACTGCCCTTCACCTCTCATCAGTACCAGAGGCCTTCCCTTGACCAGTAAGACTCTAGCAGTGGTTACTTTTAACCTAGACATTCCTAGAAAGCACATCAGCATAGAGCAAGCCTCTTGTCCTCATGGCAGAGTGTTCATTGGAGAGTTACCTTTCAAGGTTGTTCTCTGAGAACAAATTAGTGAAAAATAAATCTCAGGTATGACCAATTATTTGTCATAAAAAGCAAAGATACAGTGATAAATCTCTGCATACAATTTAAAAGCCTATAAAGCAATGAAAGAAAAGACCTAGAAAACAGGCCTGTAAGTCCTGTACACATCAATTATATGGGCGCTTCATACATCAAGGTTAAGTCTACTGTGTCATAAAATTGGACCTAAAATAAATATGCTAACTCTAATATATGCATTAATTAGTTAAACTTTTGATTACCAAATCATTTCCTTGCCAAGTTGAAATCAGCAGGGGTTTTAAGAAGTGATTTGGATGCCACCGAACTAATAAAAACTTAAAACTCTCTAAGGGGTATAAATTAGTTCCTTCTTTTGCTCTCAAATTTCCATGTTGCAGAAAGGCATTTAAAATCTTCCCACTATATTACCCAGACTCTGATAATGGAAATTATGGGGACTATGGGAACACAGAAAAAAAAAAAGACATGATATTTACAACAAAAAAAGAATATTATAAATAATACATACATGTGCAGACTGGAATAATGCAATAGTGTGTATATGCAAGTTAATGTCACAATCAAAACAGCTATGTCAAGATGAAGAATCATGAATGATTTTAAATGATTATTTTATAATTTTTTATAATTTTAAAAAGCTATGATATTGCCATCCAATTTTAAAAAGGGGGAATGGGGAGGGGGTTACTGGAGTAACTAGGTGGACCTCAGGGAGATGACCTAAGAGCTATGCGCAAGTCATCGGGTTCTCGGCAAATGGGATATGTCACCCACCCATAGATCTGTTTTCCTGTAATAAGGACTGACTCAATATGTGTTCACTAAATCCTTTCTGATGTTCTCAGTTTATTCTCATCTGGAAGGGCCCCTCCTACTCGGAACTAAATTACAGCAAAGCCCAAGAACACTGGAGAAACTGAGCCTGCCTCTCCTCCCCCACAGCACTCTCAGCTGACAGCTTCTGGGCACTTCATCAAGGGCGGCTTTGAAACAATCACCAGCCTTAACAAGTTTGCAAAAGCAGCTGCAAAACACCCTCCCTCAGAATCCCACGGGTAGGTATAACCCGGACTCCAGCAAATGCATGAGGTTAGAGCCTAATTCCATCACCAAGTTTGAACAAATCTCACAATCCTATATACCAGTAACTAACAGAATTCAACTGTTTGCTGGTGAGACTAGGAAATAATTGAACAGTTGGGGTGATTCTGACTTGGCATCAGTACAAGAATACAAATGGAGGCCCCTATAAATATTTAAAAGTTACAAATCAAGCTACCAGATTATTCAATAAAATGTGTTCTAGCCACTTCCCTTGACAAATATACCTTTGTGACAACAAAATTTTTAATGTGCTTAAAGTTATGATTTTTATATGACTGAAAGCTGCAAAATGTCCAAGGTGAACAAACTGTTTATCATTACACATGTCCGGGTGTTCTGTTAACACTCCAGCAATGTTGAGTGAGCGATGGAATAAAAACATAACTAATTCATAAATCATTTTGCATTTGTTTCATACAGTTTATTTATCTGGTCTTTAGTTCACAAAAAGCGCTAATCATGTTGTTAAAAATCAAGTGTTTCATGTGTATTCTCTTGAGAATAGTGATTTAAATAATAAAAAATACAATGTGATTGTATTTGGCCTACAAAGTTGGAACATGTTTTCTATCAAAAATTTAAATTATAGTAAATATTAAAATTCAAATTTTCTATTAAAATTAGGAGGCAAAATATTAATTATATTCAATTCATACCAACAATTCATATTGGGCTTATTTAAATAAAGCTGGTTTTAACTTACTTTCACTCTCAATTAAATCTTATTAAATATTTTTAAATAAGACTAGCCTTAATTATAGCAGCCAATTCCTTTCTAGTTGCCAGTGAAAAGTGTCAATTATCAACTCAACCTACACAGAGTTCAAAGCAATATGACATTTTTATTATTGAAAAAGGTGCCTCAGTCGCCATGTGTTGGGAATCCACCGGTACCTCTGGAACCACAAGTTGGAAAGAGAAGACACAAGAAAATGGGTGCTCAGCTCTGCTGGGAAACCAATGTTCATTATATGAGAATCTAATGCATCTCTGCTTTCTGAGGAGAAGAATTTGACAAGGTAATTAATTTGTTTTTTCCCTCTTAGCTAAGCATTTCTGCTGCTCAAAGCTTCCCTGCTCACCAAAGCAGCATCCGACTGGCATCTGCAGTAGTATAACCCTAAAACTTTCACGGCCATCAGACATGCTTCCCTTTGTTTCAGGGACAATGGCAGCAAATGTGGGGGAGCATTTCCCTGGTCGCTGAGAGCAGATATTTAAAGTTATGGCTGGGGAATGAGATTCCAAGTGGCATAGCATCAGTGTCAGTATGGCTACTGAGTTTGAGTGTGTGTTTGTGATCTGCAAGGCCTTCCGAAGCATAGGCCCAGGGCCAGAACCCCTCAGACTCGCACCTAAAGACCAACCTGCAGAATCCCAGGTCACGTGGAGTGAGTATGGAAGGTGGGAATCTACACTTGTCTGGATAGGTTCCAGCACCACGTGCCTCTCAGAGTGTGTGCAATCACCATTCTGAGGGTAATCTTAGTGCCTAAGGGCTCATGTTTTTCTGTTTCTTTTACCCAACTATTTCACCTGCTTTCCAACCGAACAATCATGAACTGTTCCAACACAGAATGGAAAAGTGGTTCAGTTCAACTTAATAAAAGAGGGAAATTGGGTCTCCGACACGTTGCCTTTCTGCCTTTCGGGGCGACTGTGACTACACAGGCCTTTTGCCTTTGCACTGGCTTTAGAACCCAAAAAAGAGGTAGCTGCACCATTAGGGAGAAATGCCCTCAGAGGAAGTGCGGTGGGGACTGAAGTGAAATGATCTCTAAAAGCAAGTGAAATTTATAAGCTTGAGTCAAAGCACATAGTAAGACACTCCTCTGCTGAAAAACTTCCTTCTAGGGCCAACCTTGGAGAAGCTGAGTCTTAGCTCTCACCAAAAATGTCCTTTCAGGGGGACACTCACTGCCCCATCCGTCCCATAAATCCTAGTTACATGTAAATTTACATTCCTTCACACAATTTGTTCTCCTCCTAACTCCAAGCATAACAGCTGACTTAAAGAAATGGAAGTTTGGACCTGATAAAGAAGAAAAACAAGTGAGGAATTCAGGTTTATTAAATACTCCATTTATGAGAGCCCTTTCTGGTGCCCCAACATCGCCCCTTCCGATGTACAGCACCAACCCCAGCATTTCATTACACTGGTTTATTAAGTGCAGATGGCTCTTGACTTGAAGGACATTGAAAGTCTTATTCTTCCTGGTATTCTCAACTCCGTCCAGGGTCGGCCTTCAGTAAATATTTATAGTCTGGAAAAAAGTGTGCATGTGTGCATGAAAAGGTCTCTACTAGAAAATAAACCCAGTTTCTAAACCAAGAGTTTATAAACTGACTTTTGGAATGCAACATATTTGTAATCAGAAAACTGCCAGTCCTGACCACCATACATCACCGGGTTTTGCCTCCCAGTTGCTTTTATATAATTCTATTGTCCTATACTGAAATCTCCCAGGGAGCACAGAGGGGTTCGCCCTTGGGGCCTATTGCAGAGGCTAGCATGGAACAGGAATACCACACTTAGTTTCATAAAGAATTGAGGAGGAATGAAGAACAGAAATAGCCACTTGAGGCAGGCTTCTTATAAGCTTTAGGTCAGCCTGCCTGGGATTACAATTTAAGTAGTAAATTTCTGAAAAGGACGCATGGACATGGACCACAGTGTGGTGATTTCTGGGGGGAGGGGGTTTAAGGGGACTAAATGGAAATGGAAAAAAATAGAATAAAAAATAAAATAAAATAAACATAGATAAATTAATAGTCATTTCTGTTTGCTAAGGCATAGGCAAAAGCAGAGATCCGAGTGTCCTTCAGGAGAGCAAAGGAGGGCAGGCCAGGTGGGACATTTGTCTAGCGCGCCCTGATCCCTTTGGAGGAGGTAAAAGTTTGCTCTATTCTCTCATCAGCATCGATAAGAAAAAATATCTGAGATGTCTTCAATTAAATTACAGCAGGCCAGAGGGTGGGAGGAAGAGACAAGAGAAGCCAATTAGTTAGCAGCCATAGGCCCATACCAACAAAACACGACCCCTGTTCCTGAATGCATATTAAAATTTGAATCAACTTCCAGGCAGCTACAGCAATTACATAGAATGAATGGCTGACCACCAGATGCCACTGTATCCTGCTTACGCATGAACTTTCCAGACAATTGGCCACAATCAATCCAAAAACAACAATTACTTCTTCGTTACACTTATCCCACCACTTTCCCACTTCACCTTTTCTCACCCTCCTTATCTAGAGCCAATGTAAATTCTTTCAAAACAACTTACGCCTTTCTTCCCTAAACTCATTGTCTAAAAGAGCCCCATCAATCTCAGGATGGCAGCCACTTGTGTCTTCTCCATCTAGCCCCGCAGCTGGGGGTTTAGACTACGCGCCCCAGGACCTGGACTTTTTTCCGACCAGCATATCACCCAGTAAACCCTCTCTTTCAGAAACACTTTCAGCCTCGAAGGTTTTGTTTAACACCACCCTGGTACCAGCTGCCATGAGCGACTTTAGTCTCTTTCTTTTTAAAATGAAAACCCTTTTGTTAATTTCTTTTAAATCCCAAAGACTGAAACAGTTTCAAACCAGAATATGCCCTGAAGTGCTCACCATTCATTCCTTCCTTCTCTTTGACCCTGACATCAGTGGTTATTAAGCTTAGTTAACTGGTGCATCTTTCATGTGTCCATCAAGTCATTAGCCCAAACACTGGCGTGGCATTTACTTGCCCACTCATGGAACTCACATTAATGTCAAGGGCATCTCTGGCTGCTGCTCCCCTTTCCTCTATCAGTCTATCAACCAACTCACCTTGCCTCTCCCCTATGGAGCTGCCCATGTCTCTCAGTTCGCAGCCCTAGCAAGGGGCAAAAGGGGATTAGAACCCAGCAGACCAGCTTCAGAGTCCATGTTCTGCACTCAGCACCTTCTTGGTCCAATCTAGCCAAGAACCAGAGCTCATGCTATTGTGGGGCAGATGGAAAAGGTTTTCTCAGAACCTTCTACCACACTAGTACTCATTGCAATTAACCACTGTCAGAAAACCATCACCGGTCCTTTACTGGACATTTCTTCCAGTGGCAGCACCAACAAGAAAGGGACTCTGTCCTTGGGAGAAGATTGGGATTTGTGACCTGCTCTCAGCACAGTGGGACTCTGACCTGTTTTTCTAGAAGCAGAGCTGAGTTTCAGGAAGTTGTCTGCTCTCCACAACCCTCTGTGGCCAGCATTCTGCGGCCACAAGATAATGGGGCCATAGAGGTAAAAGCAGGTGCTGTGGTGCAGCCCACAGGCCCTGACCATGCCTCCTGAGCTCCAATTCCTTTGAGTACAAATGTGTCAGACAACCTGGTACAGCCCCACAGGAAGAGGGACACCTGGCAAACTAAAGATGCTTCGCACTGTCTACTCGTATTTGCATTCTTTAAATAAATACTGGGCCAAGCAAACGAAACTTATCCTGGCCACCTCTAGGCTGTGTGCTGTGAGAGCGCCTTAAGGACTCAGAAAAATGGCTGAATGCTCTATGTTCCCTGGGATTTTTAAAAAAGCACAGTCCCCTTCAGAGCCATCTAAGCCTGTATAGGAATGGAAGCATTTTAGGAATGAGCCCCCAAACAATTGTCTGAAGCAAATTAGAGTGTTTCTCCCCAAACTGTCCTTTTTCTGGAAGGTACTCAATCAGGATGTTCCCTTGCACTTTTCTGTCCTCTTTGTAAATGGTAGCATTTTGCTATATGGAAAAGATAAGGGCTGTCTCAAACCTCTCCAAAGGCACCTAATTTTCCTGTAACAAAAGTCCTGCCATTGTCAAGTAGAGCCGTGTCTTCGCCGCCTGCACAGGACAACTCTGTATTTTCAACAGAGCTGTTCCGAGTAATCTGTCCTCCTTCACTGCTATTTGCCAAAAGCCTCTTGGCACATCGTATCCGTGTGTCTGAAAGGCTAGTTCTACCCACAGTACCTTTATTTGGAGCTGCACATTAGTCAGTCTTCAAGATACCTTATCCCCACCCCCACCCCCTCCAAAAAAGTAGCCACTAACCTTTGATTTTTTTAAAAACAATAAATGATGGCCTTGGCTACATTGTGACTTTCCAGGTTTAACTGCTTTATTTAGATCAAATCTCACATTGCATACTTGTTATAAATAGCCAGGTAGAGCATGAACAGAAATCACGTTTGCAGTTTGGCCTCCTCGTTATTTATGTTGCAGAACGGAAAGCTGCATCACGGGGGAATATTCTTATGAATGCTATTATAAATGGTACCGTGGCTACAGCCCAGCATTTTGGCACTTGGCACTAATCACCGATGTGCCACATGTCAAAAGAACTAAACATATATATACTCAGTGCTACACAGAAATGTGCCTTGAGGAAAAGCAGGAGAATTCCTGACAACCATGGAGTGAGGAAATGAGCAATTGCGTGCCTGTTTTTCCCTTCTCTCCAGGACGTGGGCCTGTGTGCCCTTAGGATGTGACAGAAGGCAGGGAGGATGACTAAACAGTGATTCAGAACTACGTAAGGCTTCCAACATGAAACGATGATGATGCACATAAGGGCCCAAGGCACAGGTCAGCCAACTTTTTCTTTAAAGGGCCAAATAGTAAATATTTTAGGACTGACAGGGCCATATAGTCATTGTCATATATCCTTTTCTTCTTTTTTTCTATAATTCTTTAAATAATGTAAAAACCATTCCTACATTACAAGTTTTGTGAGCTGCGCAGAGACAGGCCTTGCCCATCTGTAGTCTGATGACCCCTGGCCTAAGCAAATTAAGTGGTTGTCTGCCAGTGACCTCAGGGCAACAGAGCACGTAAAACTCATGAAAGCAGCTCAGGATGCTGCTGTCTGAGTCAGAGCTATGGCCTAATACATAAGCACAGATTACACATGACTGGTTGCACCTTGCGTATCTGTTTGTCTTTGCCCTTTGACTGCAACCACGATCCTCCTGGCCAGAAACTGAAAATGTCCTTTACGATTAAGTTCAAATGCCGCCTCCTCCAGGAAGCCTTCACTGGCTGCTGCAGCACACCCACCCCTTCCTTGAACCCCTAATGCTCCCTGGTACACCAGGCTCTCCACATGCATATGACAACAGCCACTAACTTCCTCATATCACTTTATGCTTCACAAAACACTTTCACCAGGATTGTCTCACTCAAGTAGCCAAAGAAAAAGTCTCTTGAAGGTCCACTGTGTTGCCCAAGGTCTCATTAGTAGGAGGAGGCTAATAGGACTTGAATCTAAGACTGTGTGGCTCCTTATACCACTCAGCTGCCCCAGTTCTCCCCTCACCTGTCTGTCTTCCTCTCCTGAGGGCCTGTAGTTTCCTTAAAGTCAAGAACAGGCCTTATCCTGACAGAGCCTGAGGACTATGGGCCCAGCACATAATGGTTGCTCAGAAAATACCTTGGTTTGACTTCACGGTAAAGCCCAGACAAGCTGGTGGAGAAGACGCTGAAGATCACCAGGTGCAAGGCAGGGAAGGAGAGTGAGGCAGCCGCTGCTCACCCTCAGCCACAGGCCCAGATACACTCCTCAGTCACAATACGGTCACCCAGGAGGTGGTGCTGGGAGGAGCCTCACACTGTCTGATCTTCAATACCCTCACGGCCCCCCACATACAACCCCACACTGTCACATACATTCCCTGCATCTTCCTTCCCAAGTTTTCCCCCAGGAGCACCCAAGAAGTAGTATGGTGTAGCACAAAGCTTTCCAAATTGTGGGTCAAGAATTATAAGCCCTGACCAGTGTGGCTCAGTGGGTTGGGCATCATCCTGCAAAGTGAAAGGTCGACAGTTCAATTCCTGGTCGGGGCACGTGCCCGGGGTTGCAGGTCCAGTCCCCTGGTCGGATCGCTTGCGAGAGGCAATTGATCGATGTTTCTCACTCACATTGATGTTTCTCTCCCTCTCTTTCTCCCTGAACCCTTCTCTTTTCTCTAAAAATAAAGAAATAAAATCTTTAAAAAAAAAGAATTATAGTGATCATAAAATCAATTTAGTGGCTCAGGTTGACATTTTTATTAAAGAAATGAATAGAAAAGGCCAAATATGCATTTTACATTCTAAGGTTCAGGATGGGTGAGTATTGTTTGGTGAAACTTTGGTTTGCTGTGGGTGTGCATGTGTGTGTGTTTGTGTACTGTGGTGCAACAGGAAAGTTTAAGCAACTGTAACGAAGTGGTGATACCGCAAGATCTGAAGCCCATCTGCCCGGGGTCACATTCATCTCCACCACTTAACTGCAGCGTTCCCTTAGCCACATTTCGTAAACTCTCAGAGAGAGTGTATAGATTAAATAATTATACACACCTCATAGAGTTTCTGTGACAATTCAATGAGTGAATATATAAAAGGCTCTTAGGACTCAAAATCCCCAAAAGTTAGCTGCTATGATCAGTACACAGTCATCCACATGACCCTGCTGCAGGAGGAGGGAATACACTTGTTATTCCATATGACTGATGGAAACTGAGGCAGAGGGAGAGATGGACAAAGGAGAGAGCCAATCCAGAACCCAGAGTTTCCACCTCCTTGCTACCCACAAAGCAACACTATCCTACATCACTGAAATTTCTTCCAGCCTAGGGGCTCTTTACTAAGCTTAATATAATTACAGATATTACCTGCTACCAACGTTTTGCTGCTCTGTGATGAGGATTGATGAGACACTGTCTCTGAAGTGCTTGGAATGCCTCGCAGACAAGTGCAGTATAAATGACATTTTAACGTTCTCATTATTTTTAAAATGAGCAAAATGGAGAGAACATGATTTCAGCATCTCAAGTTTTAATGGGCCTCAGGAATATGGATTCTGGGAACAATTGGTTACCACGGCGCCTACATCTAAGATCGACTAGCGCGACATAAGTAATGTCTAAGCCATCAACTTTGTTTATTTCAAAATGAAAAGTCATCTTCTTTCTTCACACACCAGCCCCCCAGCCCTAGCAGAGTTTTTTGTGTTTTTGGAAATAAAGCTCAGCTTGATGACACTCTTTCCAAAATTCATTTTGATATATTGATTGCCACAACCAATAATGCCCTGGCCTTACAGGTGCATGAAGAAAACATCGTGTTCATTTATCAAAAGCTCCTGCCTAGAACGGGTTGCCAAGGGCTGGAGCCACTCTTGTTCTTGCAGTAATTTCTCAGAGAATGAAGGTCAAACAAAACAAAAACAAACAAACAAACAAACAAATGAACAAACAAAAAACCCCAAGAGAATTCACTATAAATAAGCTTCATTAAGATAATTCTTTTTAAAGAAAGTCAAAGCCAAATGAGTTTAGAAGTCGGGGACCTCAGGGAGCATCGGACCCTAAATCCCTCCGTCTGGGAGGAATATACAGCTAAAGCCATCTAAGAATATTCCAGAGGTTCCTCAAAGGCATCAAGAATCACCAAGAGTGGGCGGTCACTTTTCCTCTGTGAAAAGGAACGCAACACATTTTTACATTGCATCGGGCAATGATACAGGATGGGGTGAAATACAAAGGTCCACGTATCTTTTTACAATAGAAAGGAGACATCACAGACCTTACTCCATGGAGTGCTTAAGACTAGAACCCAGATCCCCCTTTGGTGTTATTTCTATGGAGACTTTTGAGACAAACTCCTCAAGTGTCTCCCTTTCAGGCTTCCTCAAACAACTAAGCTGAGACTGGCTCAAAATGATACATCAGTGGCCCAGCAAGGACTAAAGCAAAGCTCCCTTGAGTCCTCAACCAGAATTCTTTCTATAACATGACAAGGTTGCTACAGGAAACTGGATTTTATTAAGGACTTACTTTATGGCAAGCACTGTACTAGAGGCCTCCATATACTTCCCACTGGAGCTCGCATCAACCTTTGGGGTCAGAGAACGTCCACTGTACAGATAATGAAACGAAAGTTCTGAACTGCTTTACCCAAGATCGCACGCATTTGTGAGAGATGGAAGGGGAATGGGATGTACGCCTTTTATGCTGGTCTGCAGCATTTCTCTGTAGGCCAGGAGACTATGTTCATGTACCACATTAAATTTATACCGGTATCTCTTTGCCACCTGTGGTAGGCTGAAAATTGTCCACCCGAAATATCGGGTCTTAATTCCTAGAATCTGTACATGTTACCTTATAAGGAAAAAGGGTCTTTGCACATGAGATTAGGCCTAGGATTCTGAGACAGACAGATTATCCCGAGTTAATTAGCATGGGCCCTAAATTCCATCAGATGTGTGCTTATGAGAGGGAGGCAAAGGGAGACTTGACAAATGTAGAGGAGAAAGTGACATGAAGACAGAGTGGGAAGAGATTTGCAGATACTGGCCATGGAGGTTGGAGTGATGTGGCCACAAGGCAGGGAGTGCTGGCGGCCACCAGAAACTAGAAGAAGTGAGGAAGTGATTCTCCCTCAGGGCCTCCTGATGGCGTGTGGCCCTGTTCACACCTTGATTCCCACCCAGTGAAACTGGTTTCAGATCTCTGGCCTCCAAAACTGAAAACATACATACATTTCCGTTGTTTTAAACCACCGAGTTTGTGGTAATTTGCTACAGTAGCCACGGGAAACTAACACACTGCTCCTGCCATCACTCACACCGCTTAAGACGGATTTCTTACCCAGTTACAGCCCCATCCACTGAGAAGCCCCCGTGCTTTATACACTCTCCTCCTACTCTTGTGCAGGCAGCTCATGTCGGGTTTCCCGGGGGAGGCTCCGGGTGCATATGACTCCCCCTCAGTAGTCACCCCAAGAAGAGCCTGTGGGGACCGGCCTTGGAGAGCTGCCTCCTGCTTCCCTCCCCGAAACTAGCTACCCCAGTGACAGAACCTAGCTGCTATGAAAATCAAAGATTAATCAGAGTGTCAACATGAAACTCAAATATTTTTCTAAACAAAACTCTTCATAAATGACTATTTTTCTTTCTTCAAGAATGTTTTGAATTTCCAGAAGGCAATGAATGCACCTTGCGTATTCACTATTTTGCATGGTAAATATCCTTGACATCAAATGTGGGATTTTATATCTGAAACAAGAAGTCCTGACTTCAGTCTAATGTCACATGAAGACATAAGGGGAAAATTCCCAAGGAGGCAGACTGCACATCTGACCCTGAGGCATGGCCACAGACCTTTATTCCCCAGGCCAAGGTTCAAGCAGAAACTGATTTTGTGGTGATGAAAAACCACAATCCAATACCTGGTCAGTGACCTGGGTTAATGAGTCAGGTTCCCAGGCAGGAAATACTCCCCAGCGGATTTGGTATTAACCAGCCTCCTGAAAGCCGCATTTGGGAAAGGGGAGGCTCTGCTGCCGGTCCCTTCCCCCATTCCTCTAACTGACTCACACACCAAGATGACCTGATCCCTGGGAACATCACCAAGGACTCAGCACGGGAGGGGAGATAGGTAGAAAGAACAAGAACAGAGTGGGAGGAAAGGCTGCCTGGAGTGAAGAAACTCAGTAGTGATGACACTAATTACCAAGCTCCATAAGGCCCCTGCAGGGGGTCTGCTGTTTCCCCACTCCTGGCTCCGTCACCTGTTTTCCTGGGCACAGCATCAGCTCTCCTGTGGGCGCCAGGCCTCTCATTCCATGGAGTCTTGCTGGCACTGTCCGACATGCTGCCCTACTCTCAGCCTCACCCCGGAGTAAGAGCCTCAGCCCTGGGAGTCTGACCCTGCGCGGAGTGACGACAGGATGGGTGGATGCCGGAAGCTGGTATCTCCTTGGTGGTAGAGCCTAAGCACGCTGTCCATGAATTTCTCCCCCCTAGATTCATGGACAGTCTGGTTTTTGATCCTTTCCTCTGACTCTGGGAGCTACTCTTTACACTTTCAGAAAGCGCCCCCCCCCCCTTTTTTTTTTTTTTTTTGCTTAATAAGTCAAGATCAGGTTCTCTGGCTTACAGTCAAAGAACCATGACTGAATGGTTCACCATTACAGCCACCAAATTCAAGATCTCCAAGGCCAGACCCAGCCTGCCTTTCCAACTCTCCATCCTTAGTCCTGGTCCCACATTGGAATTACCTACAGTGCTTAAATAATTCCAAAGATTTGGGTGTGAATGCCGTGGGACATTATTGAACACTCTGTGGGTGATTCCAATGTGTGGCAGGGTTGACAACTACCACCCTTCAGGACCCTTCATAGGCAAACCTGTTGATCCACTGTTGATTCAGAATGCATTTAACACCTGTGCTCCTCACACTGCCTCCCCTGCCTGCAACACAGCTGGTGGCCACATCCGTCTTCTTGTTCTCCTTCCTGCCTCTGTTCTTCTCAAAAACCTTCCATGGCTCCCCATTGCTTCCATTATGTAGTCCAAATCCTTTAGATCAGCCTAGGAGGCCTTCAATCTGGTCCCCATACTTGACCCAATCTACTTTCCAATCTAGATTCACTATCAGTTTCTCCCCTCTGGGTCCCCCACTCCGGTCCAATTGTTCTATTACCTGCTATCTGACATGCAGAGTTCATACTACAAACAACAAAGCCCATTCCAGTTCAAACTGGAAATGAGGCTATTACTGCCTTGTAGTTTGTTTTGGTTGTTGGTGTTGTTGTTTTAATACAATACTTGGGAAAGCTAGAAAATTGGTTATGCAACCAAGAGTCATATCAGATTATCCCACCAGACTGAACCAATGGAGACCTGCCTGCAGAGGCTTTGCCAACACCCGGCCGAGGATGCTGCCCTTAGTTCTCCTGTCATTGCTCTCTCTCAATGCCACTTTGTCACACACTAGCCCCAAAGACTCTCCATGTGCCTGCTGCTCCTTCCCATCACAATCTTCCAAATGAGAATCTTGTGCCAGGGCTGATGACTGATGCTGCCCAGGTCACATGCTGTACCCAGGCTGCAAGGGATTCTGGGAAAGCAAGGGATTCTCACTTACCACTACCTTGAGGAAGTGAAGAATAGTCCCCAAACATAGGAGGGGTACACGAAAGCTCCCGGGCAGCCTAAAAGCAAGATGAATGTTTACCAGACTCAGCATCATGGTTTCTTCCCTCCCCATCCCTTACCACCCATAAGTGGTCCTCCAGCTGGAGTACATTCTCCTTTAGGAGCTCATCCCTCTGCTGATGGAGAGAACGTGGACTTTGGAGTAACATCCTAGCTCAAATCTCAATGGGTGATGACCTTGAACAATTCTGGTATATGGATTCCCTCATGATTTTGGGGAACAGGCTGGCCCCTTGGCTGGCTGGATCCAGTGTTCTGCCAGCCTTGGCAGCCAAATCCTAGAGCAGACCGGGCACCAGGAAGCACTCGGAGCAAAACAACTACTTCGAATGCAAATGAAGGGCCCAATACCTCACTTACAGCACTACATAAATCCCCCCTTAAATTTTCATATAACATAAGAAGGGGAAGGGTCCCTGAAACTTCACTTAGATTGAATTTTACCACTTTGCAAATGGTGGTTTGGAGCCAGTTTTAAGTTTCTTTTTAGAAATAAAGCAATGTGAAGTTTCTTGTGCCCAAACGTCACGGAGCAAATTCCCACCCGTTACAACTACACAGCAAGCCATTCATGCTCTTATTCTATACGGTGAGTTTAGTCATTCCCAATTCATCCTTTTCTATTCTTTTCAAGTTAAAGAATCCCCTCCTAAAGAAGGGCTGTAGATGAGTGCTCCTCACACTTTTAATGTGCATAAGGATCACCTGGACCTGTTACAATACAGATGCCAATTCAGCCAGTGGGGGTGTGGCCCAATGCTCTGCATTTTACTATTTATTTCCTAGGTGATGTTGATGCTGCTCCATGGATCACACTGAGACTATCGAAACAGCAGATGACATTTTTGGGACGAGTGCAATCCAATTAACCACCTAATTCACAATTCTGGAGTCCAGAACCAGTTTACTTCACTAACAGTCAAAACTCCCCACTCTTCACCAAGGGTATTTTTTAAGGCTTCCTCCTAGAAGGCTCCACCTCCATACTTTGAAGCCCTAACTAAAGAAATATTAAGCTCTTTGAAGGGGAGAACCATCACTTTAATCTCTACTGTCCAAATGATATAATGCACACTTTAGGCTTTCATAAAAACTTCATGAATAAAGCACCAAAATGAAACACAAAGATCTGGTGGAGTGATTAG
The DNA here is from genome assembly GCA_004026545.1 of Mormoops blainvillei. Taxonomy (NCBI): domain Eukaryota; kingdom Metazoa; phylum Chordata; class Mammalia; order Chiroptera; family Mormoopidae; genus Mormoops; species Mormoops blainvillei. Next base: position 113,933 of record PVJD01003878.1, read on the forward strand.
GGCAGGGTAAAGCCAGTCTAGGAAGGCTTCCTGGAGAGAGTGGGCCTTCAAGAGATTCAAAAGCCCCAAGCCCAAGGAGGACAGCCTGCTTCTATATAAGTTTCCTGCGTCTTGTGGAAAGCAACTTTCAATCATCAAGGCCTCTCATTTGCCTCCTGTCAAGACAAACTTGAACTTGAGAAACAGTACAACCCATCAGCTGCCCTTTAAATATACAAAATATGTAGCTGTCATTTCAACATGCTATTTAATCCTTTAAAATTGCAACATATAAGGTAGACCCATAAATTTCCCAGAAAGTCTTGTTTCTGCTGAGTATATTATGTCTTCCAAGGAATAATAATGCATAAATCCAGATACCAAATGACTTTAGCTCTTTCCAAACACCTTGTGTGTAGTGTTTTATTTCTAAAGTAAGCTGGATTTTCATTTCCCCATTACTAGTGAAAGAGGATGGCTTTTCTCCACAAGTTCAATGAACCTCATCACTCCCAGGTGGGCCCACCTCCAATTTCCACATGCCTTTGGTCTCATAACCAGTTAGACATTTAACAAGTACAATAGCAGTTTGATGCTGCAGGCTTATATCCTGATTCCTGTCTGTCAGATTCTGGTAACACCACTGCTCTCTAACTACCACCCACTCTTGAGGTGTGTGAAGCAGTGTGATGAGATGTCTAAGAAGCCTCTGGCTGCTGGAATAGCTCGCACATACAGTAAGTGTAAACAGGAAATTTTGTCAAGTTTCTCAACTGGCAGAAACCCTGACATCAGAAAATGGTAAAGCTTGTTAGCCTGAGGCATCTCTCTTACTCAGACTTGCTTTCAGCACTGGTGTTGGAAGGTTCCGGGAAGCAGTAAAGTTGCCCATTCATTGATTCACCAAACATTCATTCAGCACCCACCCAAGTGCCAGGCTATGAGGAAAAAGAGGCACTAACTAAAAGGATGATAGTTAGATCAATTCACTACAGTATTCCTCTTTGAAAAAGTGAGATATTCAGGGTTCCAAAAATTCATGGGACACAAACTCATGAATTTTGAATTACCGAAATAAAAGTCTAAAAGGCCACCTAAATGTCCACGTTGCCCTGGAGTTGGGTAAACTCCCTAATCACCAAGCCCTTAGCAGGTGCTCAATGTATGGTTGGTGAATCAGGGAATGGCTGGTCCATGGGTGCAGTTCTTGGAAGGTAGAACTTTTCAAAGAGAAGGTTCTAGAGATTGGGCCTGTCTTTGATAATATAACTAAAGGCAGGAAAGGTATTTATCTCAGAGCCCCCTTATCAGAGTTCAGAGAATGTGTTTGTTTTCTATTGCTACTTAACAAATTAATACCAATTTTGTGGCTTAAAACCACCTATTTGTTAGCTTACAGCTCTGCAGATCAAAACTGCAGGCACAGCATGGCTGGGATTTCAGCTCGGGGTCTCGATGTGCTGAGGCTTTGGGGGATCCAGCTCTCAGCTCCTTCAGGCCCTTATGCCCTTGCTGGCTGTCAGCTCTGGAAGCTGCATTCCCTGCCAGTGGTCCCCTCAATCTTCAAAGCCAGCAATGGAGAATTTCTCCCCATGAAGCCCCTATTATGCATTGAACTTCTGACTTCCCCTATCTCTGACCTCTAGACGCAGATTTAAAGGGTCATGTGACTTGATTAAGCCCACACAGAAAATCTCCCTCTTTTAAGGTCAACTGACTTGGTACCTAAACTACTTCTGTATAATCCCTTCACTGCAACATCTCAATTAGTGTTTGAGTAAGTAGGAGCAACTATGTGTATACTAGGGTCCAGGAATTTCAGGAACCATCTCAGATTTCTGCCCTACAAAGAGGGACAGGGAAGGAAAGTAAAGGTGAAGTGACTTCCTGCATCGAATTTGTGTGGATTCCCTCCTTCCCAGGAGCAGTAGCCACGGTCAGGGATTTCAATCCCTGAACCTACAGAGCATTGCACAGCTACTGTGTCCCCAGACCTGCAGGGAAGATGGAAGAAATGTGAGCATGCAAGGTTCCTGATCTCAGGGAGCTCCAAGGAGAGTCAGAGAGACAACAGTTGTGCCCCCATCTGAGAAGTAACTAAAATGGCACGTCATTCCTAGGAAGATCAGTGCAGGAAGCTTCAGGGAAGAAGTGGAGACTTCAAGTTGTTGTTGAGGAATGATCAGGCCATTGCACAAGAGAGATAAGCTAGAGCCGCTATGGTCCAGCTCAGCTCCCTGGAGCTGCCTCCCGACCTAAGCAATGTTGGGGCAGCTGGGGCCTCTCGGTGAGGAAAACATGAGGAGCTGAATGGAAGCAGAGTCCCTCTCTGGCCATGGAGGGCTGCAACAGCAGCAAGACTCGGGAAAACCAAGAGCCAGAGGTCAGACTAAGGGCTGGGAGAAATAACTGGCATCAGCTGTTCCACCAGGATTGCATCTCAATGAAGAGTTGACTCTTTTTAACCCTGGGAACATGACAAGGCCTGAATTTTGACCCAAACTGCAATATAACAAAGACTGTCACCCCAGGGGCAGCACCATAAATGTAACTGTGCTGCTTTACTCCTAAAAACCCATCAGTACCTTCCAAGGAGAAATTTCAAATTCCTTAACTTTGGTCTTATCTGAACTGTCTGCGTGGTGGTCGACCTAGTCTACCGGGCTGGGCTTGTGACACGTTATGAAGGGAGAGCTACAGAGCTGAGCAGTTCTTTCTCCGCCTTCACAAAGCCCAAGCTTTCATGGCGACTGCCTAGCCGAACAGGTCAAGAAATCCAGTTTCTTTATTCAAAACCAATCTTCAGTATCTGCTTTTTTTCCCCCCTGAGGTGATAAACCTCATGGTTCAGACTTGTCAGCAATAGCTGCAGGTAAATACAATTTAAGAAGGCGACAAAAACATATTGGTTGAATATTTTGAAAATATTTCAAAATATTTTGAATATTTTCAAAATATCGCACACACTGCATCCTCTTTCCTTTACCCTGAGCACCCCATTGTTAACAAGTGGCAAAAAGTCCTGCTAAGAAATAATTTTTAAAGTTGTCCTGTTGCATTAACATCTTGTTAAACTGAGTTTAATAGGGATTGCTAAACACCACCCAAATCACTTCCATTTCCTGGTTACTTCTGGTAGATCCATAAGGTAAAAGCTAATAAGAGGTCAATTAACACAGACTTTTTCTCTGCTTATGGGAAATAAAATCTTGTGGCCTCCATGATGGCTTGACTTTTCAGAGGCTTGGGAGAAATCAAATCCCTTTCAAAAAAAAAAAAAAAGAAAGAAAAAAGCATCTTTAGGTTCAAACAAACCAGAAAAATTTTTCCTTTATTTTTATTTTATTTATTTATTTATTTTTTTGGTATATTCTATTGATTATGCTATTCCAGTTGTCTCATTTTTTTGCTCCCCTTTATCCCTTCTGCCCTTCAGCCTATCCCATCATCACCACACCTCTTAGTTCATGTTTATGGGCTGTACATACATATCAGTTCTTTGGCTTCTCAATTTCATATACTATTCTTACTTAGCCCCCCTCTGTCTTTTTTTTTTTTTTTTTGGTCTACATTTTCCTGCCATCACTTTCTCCAGCCCCACCCATCCCCATCACCCACCCTCAATCCTTCCCCCATTTGGTTTTGTCGATGGGTCCTTTATGCATGTTCTTTGATGACCCTTCCCCTCCTTATCCTCTGTTATCCCCCTCCCTCCATTCCTCTGGTTATTGTCAGTTTGTTTTTTGTTTCAATGTTGCTGCTTATGTCCTCTCCCTTTTTTTCGGAAGAGTCTGCTTAAAGGCTTGCCAATTTTGTTTATCTTTTCAAAGAATCAGTTCCTGGATTTATTGATTCTTTGAATTGTTTTTTTAGTCTGTGTCATTCAGTTCTGCTCTGATCTTGATTATTTCCTTCCTTCTGTTCGCTCTGGGCTTTGTTTGTTATTGTCTCTCCAGTTCCTGTAGATGTAGGGTTAGGTTGTTTATTTTAAATGTTTCTATCTTCTTTAGGTAGGCTTGTATTGCTATGAACTTTCCTCTCAGGACTGCCTTTGCTGTGTCCCATAGGTTTTGGACTGTTGTATGTTAATTTTCATTTTTTTCAGAAACTTTTTGATTTTCTTTGATCTCATTATTGACTCATTCATTGTTAAATAGCATGCCATTCAGTCTCTATGAATTCGAATGTTTCTGAGTTTTTTCCTTGAGGTTGGTTTCTACTTTTAAGCTCTTGTGGTCTGAGAAAATGTTTGATTTTCAATTTTCTTAAGCTTGTTGAGGCTTGTTTTCTGTCCTATCATGTGGTCTATCCTTGAAAGTGTTCCATATGCATTTGAAAAGAATGTGTAGTTTGCTTCTTTGGGATGAAAGGTTCTACATATACCCGTTAAGTGCAATTGATCTAATGTGTCATTCAGTTCCACAATATCCTTGTTGATATTTTGACAGTGGGGTTTTAAAATCCCCTACTATAAGTGTGCTGCTATCTATATCTTTCTTGAAGTCCTCCAGGATTTTCCCTATATATTTGGATGCTCCTATGTTGGGTGCATATAGGTTTACAATGTTTATGTTTTCTTAATCGATTCTTCCTTTGAGTATTATGAAGTCTCCTTCTAGGTCTAATTTATGGACTTTGTTTTGAAGTTTACTTTGTCTGATATAAGTATTGTTACGCCAGCTTTTTTTTCCTGTCCATTTGCTTGGAATATTTTTTCGCAACCCTTTACTTTCAATCTGTGTAGGTCTTTTGCTCTGAGGTGGGTCTCTTGTAGGCAGCACATGTGTGGGTCCTGTTTTCTTATTCATTCAGCTACTCTATGTCTTTTAACTGAAGCATTTAATCCTTTTACCTTTAAAGTTATTATTCATAGGTACTTATTCATTTTTTCCCTTTGTACTTGTGTTCCCCTCTCTCTCACTCTTTTTCTTCCTCTTCTTAAAGCAGAACCTTTGGCATATCTTGCAATGCTGGTTTGGTAGAGGTATATTCTTTTAGCCTTCTCTTGTCTGGGAAACTCCTTGTTTCACCTTAAATTTTAATTGAGAGCCTTGCTGGGGTGAGTAGTCTTGGTTGCAGGACTTTGCTTTTCATCACTTGGAATATTTCTTGCCATTCCCTCTGACTTGTAGTGTTTCTGTGGAGAAGTCGGCTGCTAGCCTTTTCAGGGGTCCCTTGTTTGTTACTTCCTGTTTATCCCTTGCTGCCTTTGAGATTCTCTTTACCCTTGGCATCTGCCATTTTAATTATTATGTGTCTTGGAGTGGGTCTCTTTGGATTCCTCTTGATTGGGGCCCTCTGTGCTTCCTGGACTTGTGTGGCTTTTTCTCCCCTCAAATTAAGGAAGTTTTCCATCATTACTTTTTCACACGGGTGTTCTATCCCTTGCTCCTCTTCTTCTCCTTCTGGTATTCCTATTATATGGATATTATTACGTTTCATGCTGTCCTGCATTTCCCTAACCCCTCTTCATTGTTTTTGAGCCTTTTTTCATTTTCTTGCTGCTTCTGGGAGTTTTTTCATACCATGTCCTCCAGCTCTCTGATTCAGTCCTCTGCTTCATCTAGCCTGCTTTTCATTCCTCCTACTGTGTTCTTCAATTCAGAAATTGTATTTGTCATTTCCTCTTGGTTCTTGTTGATAGTTTCTATGTCCTGTTTCATGTTTTATAGTTTGTAGTAAGTTCCTCATAGTTTCCCTGTAGCTTTTTGTAATTCTCACTGAGCTCACTGAGTTCATTGAGCTTCCTTATAACTATTGTTTTGAACTCAGTATCTGATAGTTTACTTGCCTCTATTTCATTTAGTAGTCTTTCTGAGGATTCCTCCTTTCCTTTTCATTGGGGGTTGTTTCTTTGTCTTCCTATTATTTGTCTGCAGGAGCAAAACCACAAAGCCCAGGAAACAAACTAATGAAGGCAAAAATAACTCCCCACTGCAATCCCACTATCAACAGCAAATGAATCTGTATTAATGAGGCTGTAAAGAGATTAAGACTATTATAGGAAAGGAGAAAAATAAACTACAGTACAAAATCTAGTGACTTAATATGCACCAACTTGATGGACAAGAGATGAATGTTAAAAAGCTATGTAGTAAAGAAAATATCAGTAATCATGGAGAAGGCCACAGTGGATTTAGTCCTGGTAGCCTCTAGTATTTACGGTTGTTTTTTCTTTCTGGATCCACCTCTGGTGATGCCAGATGTTGACTGCATCTGACCTTAGGCAGTCTGTTCGAGATCTCCTGGGATCTACTGTCTGTGGCTGTCTCCTTCAGTTGTTAATCTAGTCACTCTGTGCTTAGCCGTCAGGCTTAAGCACCACAGGGCCAGGGCAGAATCCCACCTGTGGTTGGGGCTAATGTTTCCCCTCAGGTTGCTGCAGCTCTGAGGGGAGTGCTCTGCCTGAGCAAGATGGTTGCTGCCACATGGGGGATGACTCAGCACCAGGATCCCCGCAGCTACTTTTTCAGTTCTCTCCCCAAAGCCTCCATCCCCAGTCTCTCCTCAAGTGTCTCTAGCCCACTCTGCCCCTGCCTTTGCTAGAGCCCAGGGTAAGTAGCTGCAGTGAAAATTTATGCCTTGGCCCTTAAAATGGCTCATTCAGTCTTCTGCCACTTGTCTGTGGCAGAGAGCAGCCCTGCTGCTTTTTGCAGCTGGCTGCTATCTGTGTACTTTTTGGGCTCCAGTGCTGTAGGTTGGGGATCCCCCTTATGGTTTAGACCCTGCTCTTCTCAGGGATATCCAGATGGCCCCTTAAATATCCCTCTGGTGCTGCCACCTGAGGATGCCCAGCCAGCCTTCCAATGTCTAAGCTGCACTCCTTACTGGTCAGGTTGTGCTGAGCTGATTCTTCTGTCTGTCCGAGGTTATAAGGCCTCTCTCTCGCCATTGTTCAGTGGTTTGTTCTGTGTGATTTCTCCACAATTTAGTTGTAATTCCAGATGGGTCCTGGGAGGAGGTCAGTGTAACTTTCATTCACTCCTCCGCCATCTTGATCGTCTCCATAACCAGAAAATTTTTGAGGAATGATAAACTTCTACAGGAATGCATGCCCACTGGAAAACAGAACATTGTCTCCTAATTCCAGACTGAGTATCATTCATTTATATAGTCAGTCAATAAATATTCACCAAATATATGCTATGTGTCAGGCATTGTGCAAGGGTAGAGGTACAGTGTTAGGGAGCAAAACAGGGATAGCTCTTGCCCTCAAACAATTAGAAGGAAAAGAGGCGTCAATCAAATAATCTCACAATTCAATGTAAAATTATAATTGTGAGTCTTGTTTCAAAGGAGGTTTAAGCAAGTCAGGGATGATGAACCAGGCTTCCTAGGGGAGATATAAAGGTGTTAATTTGGTGAAGGCAGGTATAGCATGGGGTAAGACAGAAAAGAATTTTAGGCAGAGAAAGCACCATGTACTAAGGCCAAGGCAGGGGGTGGGTGAGAGTCTGGCCATGAACTGTTAGAGGAATTGAAGGGGGCCAGTGGTGCAGAGCAATTAAAGGGTGTTATAGACTGAATTGTGCTCTCCCTCCACATTTATATGTTAAAGCCCCCAATGTGACACTATTTGAAGATAGGGCCTTCAGGAGGTAATTAGGATTCAATGAGGTCATAAGGGTGGGACCCAAATCCAACAGGACTGGTGTCCTTATGAGAAAAGGAAGATATACCAGAGATCTCTCTCTCTCTCTCTCTCTCTCTCTCTGAGGGCACACAGAGAAAGGACCATGTGAGGACTCAGAAAGAAGGCTGCTATTCACAGACCAAGGAAGACATCTCACTAGAAACCAACACTGCCAGCACCTTAATCTCAGATTTCCAGCTTCCAGAACTGTGAGAAAAATAAATGTCTGTTGTTTGAGCCACTCAGTCCAAGCAGACTAATGCAAGAGACCTGCACTTGATACAACTGGAGAGGCCGCTAACCATGAGGGGTCTTATGTTAAGGATTTTGATCCTTGATATAAGAGCCATGGGAAGCCACTGACAAGCTTGAATTTGAAAGGATTGTGTATGGGCCCATCAGTGAGACCTCAGTGGCTGCAGCATGAAGAACAGCTTGAAGGAGAAGGCAAGAGTAGATGCAAACATTCCTCCACATATCAAGTCAGGTCTCTCTCCTAGAAAGTAGACTTGCTGGAAGCAAAGTAAAAGAGGCATTGCAGGAGCTTGAGCTCTTTGAAGGAACTTGCAGAGGAAAGTGCCCATTAGACAATAGGGCTTATACGAGATTGAACACTTGCTGTCTACAAAAGCTTACAGCAGCAATGATGACCAGTCTTCTCTCCGGTGCTCAGTAAGCAGCCAAGGAGTGGAGGTGGAGGATCAGTAGGATTGCCCCAGGGTTGCAGATGAGGTCAAAGGAAAAGGCAGTGAGAGATGGCCATGTCATCCAAGTGGTGGATCAGAGGACCTAATCTACTGGGGCAGGATCAGGTTCCTTGATTCCCAATTCAATATTCTTCCTCTATGCTGTCTCAACTCACAAATGGCTTTTATTCTGAGTGGTTTTAGCATTAATAAGCTGAACGCTCTGCTCAGCTGAGGCCTCTGCTTCCTTGTTACACTTTGGCAGCCCCCATGAGGCCTGAAGCTAAGACAGATGAACAGGCTTGCTAATGAATGGGGACTGGGATTCCAATATTCCCTTCCACAAGAACTATGCATCTCGCCAGCAGAGAAATGAAATCTTTGAGACAGCCTGATCATAAAAATAAAGCAGCATTATTATATTTGTCTGCCAGGCTGATCACAGGACACTGCAATTTATGACAGATATCACAAGTAGAAAAATAAGCATGAAATACCATTTATCACAGGCATACCTACACCAGTAAAGGGAGGAAGAGAATAGAGGCAATAGCCTATCTATTTTAGGCAAAAATTTCTCCTGAAATATCCAAACATTTAAGTCAAAATAATATCTTATATTCAAAAGTTGCTAATTTTGGCAATATCTTCCTGTGAGATTGAATTTGCATACCCTTTTTACCACAGAAAAAGCCTTTGCTAAGAAAATGACATAAGCATGAGACCAGTATTCAAACTAATTATAAGACAATATTTAAACTAATCAAAGAAACAACTGTACAAAAATTATTTTGGCACTTGGCACCCACTTCCATGTAATCAGTTGATATACACTAGGGTACAGAGATTGATTTCAAATTAATTTTATTTTGGAGTTTTGGCCTGCATACGGGGTACAGAATTTCATGAAGTCAATAAAAGGGGAGCTGGAGAAACACACGAATCAGATGCCATGCCACTGACAAACTCAAGTCTGGCCAAACTAGACCAGTCAATCCTGAAAGAATGAAATCAGACAAAAATGAAGCCAGGACAGGTGCTTCAATGAGGGTGATTTAAATGGTAAAGAATTAAGAGAAGCCCTTGGAAGAAAGCCTGCTATAATCTTGCTGAAAATCAGGTACAAAGGCCAACATACAGTTTTGTCAGAAAAAATTATGTGCTCAAAAATACACACTTATTTAATTCTGAAAAATTTTTATAAGAATTATCATATAATTATAATCTGCTTGATAAAATATAAGACAAATTTCTTTTCACAACTTTCACTTTTATTTTTTATAATGAAGTCCCAATCAAACTTCTTTTCACCTGAAATGTTGGACTCCATTTGAAGGAACTAACTTTAAGAGCTCTTTTTAGGTACTAATTGTCCTCAGATAAAGAGGACCCACTGTTGACATCTCAGCTCTTTCTCTCCCTTTTCCAGCCCTCCCTGATTCTCTCTCTCCCTCACAATGTTCACATGCACATGTGGGTGCCTACACAAGTGACTTGCCGTCTACATCTAGGGTCTAAAAGCCAACAGGATCTGATTCTGATCTTCTCCCTGGCCCGCTCCATGAATATCTAAATATATATCAACTTTCATTTTACAGTAGTCTATTACAGCAGCAACTCTGAATCTTTTCTCCATCCAAATACACATGATGAGCAGCTGAAATAGCTCAGTTGGTAGCGTGTAAGAGTGAAGATCAAATACACATGATGGACAATGTCCATATTCAAGATTTACTCCTTGAACAACCCAAGATGATGTCAATTCCTGCCACTACATGCAGTTCCTTTTCCCTCCAACTTAGGAGAGTAAATCAGAATGCAATACTGTAGAATTATTACAGAGCCCTGAATCTTCTCTGATGTTTATTTAATTTTGTAATTCACGAGTATCTGTAAAACTTTCTTTTTCATAACTATAGTCCAGCCAATCACTGCCCTACAGATTTCTAGGAAGCAGATATAGCCTAGTCCAAATTACTTATGCTCTTGTAAGTTACTAATTAAGCTACAGTATACATTTTATTTTTTTAGAACTTTACCAGAAATTTTAATATATTAATTAAGCATTCTTGATCAAATTAACTTTTTTACTTTGTATTTATACTCTAAGGTAATTTAATATGTGTCACATTTACACAAGTTGATAACAAAACATTCTGTACAGATTTTTTTACCAGCTTTGAACAAAGGAATTTTGGCTGTTCAAGTAGCCCAACTATATTGCTACAGCAATAGCTAAAGGTTGGTTTTATTGAAGATTGATATTTTCAAACTCAATGATTTATCACATTTCGGAGTTTTTCTTCTGATAGTCCCATATTTTTCTCACTGATACTTCTCAGTTTCATCACCTACTCTCTGTCCCTTGGATATATATTTAAGTTCTTAAAACTGTTCCATCTTCTGCTAAATGGAATTAATTCTGGTGTCCTCATCAATGAGTTGATATGAGAATAACCAGCTTCCACACAGTATATATTCAATAAATTGTAGCTATTATTATTATTGCTCATTTGCATTTGCCCTTAATATTTATTTCTGACAATTCTCAGCATTCTATTTTAATCTTTAAAGAGCCTGGTTTTGTTAGTTTGCTATTGCTGTTATAATAAGTTACCACCAATTTAGTGGCTTAAAACAACATGCATTTATTACCTTTTGGAGATCAGATGTCCAAAATTAGTTTTATTGACCTAATACCAATGCACTGGCAGGGATGCATTCCTTTCTGGAGGCCCTAGAAGGTATTTTATTTCTTTACCTTGTGCAGCTTCAGATACACTTACATTTGTTTTACTTTTTCCTTTTTATTGAACTTATTGGGGTGACTCTGGTTAACAAAATTATATATGTTTCAGGTGCACAATTCCATGACACATCATCTGTACACTATATTGTGTGTTCAATGTCTTTTTTATTTTAATAACTCAAAGTCTGTACCTCTTATTCCCCTTTACCTTTTTAATCCATCCCCAATCCCCCTCCACTCTGCTTGTTCTCTGTTTCTATGAGTCTGTTTTTGTTTCTGTTTGTTTGTTCATTTGTTTTGTTTTTTTAGATTCCACATGTAAGTGAAATCATGTGGTATTTTTTTTGTCTGTGTAATTTTACTCAGAATAATACCCTCTAGGTCCATCAGTGTTGTTGCAAATGGCAAAGTTTCATTCTTTTTTATTGCTGTGTAATATTGCATTGTATATATGTACTACATCTTCTTTATCCATTCATCTATCAATGGACAACTAGGTTGTTTCCATGTTGTGGCTATTGTAAATAATGTTGCAATAAACATAGGGGTCCATATATCTTTTCAAATTAGTGTTTTCATTTTCTTCAGATAAATATACAGAAGTGGAATTGCTGGGTCATATGATAGCTCTATTTTTAACTTTTTGAGGTACCTCTTTATTTTTTTTAACTTTTTAAAAATCCTTACCCATGGATATATTCATTGATCTTAGAGAGAGAGGAAGGAGGAGAGAGAGGGGGAGAGAAATCTGCCCCGACCAGGGATCAAACCCACAACCTAGGTATGTACCCTGACTGGGGATCAAACCCACAACCTTTTGGTATATGGGATGACACTCCAACCAACTGAGCAACCCAGCCAGGACCTCCATATTATTTTCCATAGTGGCTGCACCAATTTACAATCCCACCAATAAACTACAGTATACTTCATTTAAACTACTCTGTTGTTCCACTTTGAGTGCGTGACATCTAACAACAAGCCATATGTGCAACTGACACAAACGTGGGTGTCCATGGACCTGAATGCCACATGCACTGAAAATAGCTCCAAGTGAAAGTTGAGAAAGATAAAGGAGGGAGGTCTGGAAAAATGCGTTCAGCAGAAGGCTTATTTTGCATATCCTCAACAACTAAGGAGTTAAGAGTCAAATCTACCGGTTCCTTTCCTCTAGAGGAGAGAGGAATCCAGATGTCTTGGCATCAGATGAGGATTACCGTGGCCATATTAGCCATAACCTTGCAAAAGGTAGTACAGCTGGTGCTAATTTCTCATTGAGGTGATAAGATGCATGAGGAAACACATGTTTCCAGGAATGTACACTTTTATGTTATCCTTGTTTTCTCCTGCAAATTAACTGAGAGCTAGGAAGCATTCCAGCATCTCTTTCTAAGAGTTTCCAGTTTGTTTCATTATTCACCAGCCCAGCTCCTCCACTAGACTGAAAGGCAATTGCAAAAGATGTAGAATGGAAAATTAATATTTCCTACATAGACTTCCTCATCTTGGGAAGATTTATGAATTTTGTTTCTGTTATGCAGAAGTTAGCATTTTTAACAACGAGGGGGGAAATCCTTAATTGTTTTTTTTATTGCCTCAAGAGCTCCAAAGACATCTTGTGCTATGTCGTCATTTACATTTCACATTAAATGCAAAATGTTTGAAATTAGCAAATATTTGTTTTAATTTGATACATCTGTTAACTGAAATGCTAAAAAAGAAAGCTAACTCACTATATTAAATTCAGTGATTTGTAAACAATTTATATATTAATTTGTTCTGGGCTATAAATGCCCCCAAAGTTTACATTTTATGAAACCCACAAAATTGCATTGTCTTAATCTGATGGATGCAGGCCATGATTGCTTCCTCTTCACTCCATTAATTTATTTCCTAACTTGAGTTAATTAGTGAGGTTCCTATTTTTAAAAGCTCTTTAAATTCATTGGAAGAGGGGCACATTTGCAAGAACTGCTTTGAAAATCTACTGCAAAGGAAATGGGCTAAATACAAAGGGTAAATTTCCCCAAGATATTATTGCACAGTGAGCATCTGATTGCCATTCAACAATCTTTATGCAGGGAACACATCGGGTGATGAATACATAGTTGTTACAAGAAAGAGGGAGAGAACTAGAAGGAAGGAATGAGAGCAGCAGGGAGAACAAACTCGTTCCAGGTGATTACTAAATGCGTGAGATATCTTCAAGATCCTATTCATCTCTAAATAAAAAGCATTCTGATTTTATGCTACAAAATGGAGACTAATTTTAACTTGGAACAATTCCCCCTGGGAAGGGAAGAGATGTCTATTCATAGAAATATAAAAAAATCACATTGCAATAGAGAACAAAGATAAATCAATTATTTTTCCTTGTTCAAATGCAACCTTAATATTCCTAAATTAGAGTAGAAGATAGTGTACTGAACGTTAAAGAGAGAAAGAAAGAGAGAGAAAAAAAAGAATTCATTCATACTAAAGTATACATTACTGTTTAAAGTTTAAGATATGACTAAGGGTGTTTAGGGGAAGGGGGAACTAGCCTTTCAATAGATGTTCAAAGGCCAGGGGTGCTCAACCCGAGGTCCGTGGGCCACATGCAACCCAGGATGGCTATGAATTCAGCCCAACACAAAATCGTAAGTTTACTTAAAACATTATGAAATTTTTTTTGTGATTACATGTTGCAATGTATTCCAAGTGTGGGCCAAGACAACTCTTCTTCTCCCAGTGTGGCCCAGAGACACCAAAAGGTCGGACGCTTCTGCAAGCAAATACAATCAGTGTTCACGCCTTCCTGTACTATTTTGGGGAGCAGCCAATGGGTGAGAGAGATTGAATTGAGTTGGGTGCCCTTCCCAAGTCCCCAGAGTTACCTACTTATGGTACTTGGAGCAACACCACCAGCCCGGTCTAGGTATTGCCTTCCTTAACAAAGTTCTGCTTTATTTCATTTTCCCTCTCCAGTCATTTTCCTGCCCTGAGAAGCAAGGTGAAACTTTGGAGCTGCACTTAGGAGTATTTCAACTAATTCTCTTCTCTAAGCCTCAAATTCTATGAAATGGAAGTATAAATCACATAGCACAGCCCCTGATGCAGAGTAAGCCTCCAAAAATTGCAAAACTCCCTCCTTTCACTTCTCACAGACACAGTCAAGTCAACTGTAGACACACCAGAAGCCAGAGGAACTGCTGGGACAACATCAGGTTCTTTCTGTTCTTCTCAATGACCTTCCAACTTTCTTTCCTGTCTAACTCCTGGTCCTGGAACCTGTTACTCCAGTTTCCCACACCTAAACAAACAGCACCATGATTCCTTCCTTCTCCTGATGCCTCACAGAAAAGAGGAGAGGTCAGGGGAGAAACATTTGTTAAACCAACTCCCCCTTGACTCACACGCCCAGATCTTTTTCTTGTTTCAGCTAAAAAAATATTTTTTAAAACCTTCACTTGCACAAACTTTATGTGTCTCCATTAAAGCCCTGTGACCCAGAGGGCAGCTACCAGGCCCCTCTTTTGAAGGTTTGGTGATATGCAGATGGTGAATTCCTTTCTTCCTGACAAAAGGGCCTGACTTTAAATATTTTCATCACAGCCAAAGTCTGGAAAGCAAAAAGCTTTGTCTGCATGAGAACTGGGTGTTTTGGATGATTGATCAAGTGCCAGGAATCTGTGAAGCCAGATTTTCTGGATCCAACAGGCTGGTGGCCCTGCCATGTTTCTCTGCTCTGATAAAGAACAGACTCACCGCAGCAGAGCTCAAGCCCCACCTTGAGGGGTGCTTGTCTGAGAGCTCCAGCTTCTTAAGACTATGTAGGTTACCCCTGGGAATAACATAGCAGCCTGGGGAGTGTGTTTTCCTGATAGCCTTAGTTCTCCAAAGAAGAAAAATGGGAACAAAATCTGAGAAAAATTCTCCTGGGTAAAGATATGTAAGATGAGAATGCTATCTTTTATCTCCACAGAACTTGGGCCTTCGCAAAGGACTTTCACCTCTAATGCATTACCTAAGTTGACCCTCACCTTTCTCAGTATTTGCATCCCCATTTTACCCAAGATATTTTGTAACCCACTGGAGGAATATACCCAGACCTTCTGACTCCTGGTCTAGTGCTCTTTTCACCATAATCTTAATTTCCAAACACAGAGAACCAACATCCAGAGACTCAGATCATTGCCTCTTCAGCCTGAAGAGCTTAAGTTTACACTTTTAAGGCAAGATCTGCAGTTAAAAAGGCCACGGGGGAGCTGGGGCCAGAGAAGGGGGTGCTCCCAGGCTCCCCTCCACCAGGACTCACTCAGGAAGAGGATGGTCTGCCTCCTGGCCGCCCTGCTCTCCTCGCTCTCCGACTTCCTCAGCTGTGTCTGCTGCCCCTCGCGGGCCAGCATGCCCTGCTTGCTCCCCCGGAGCACCTGCATCATGTTCCAGCACATGAAGGCCACGGCAACCAGGACCACAAGGTACACCACGAAGGCGCTGAAGATACTGGCCTGGAAGACAGTCCAGCGGCTGGAGAGGTTGGTACAGATGGACATGTTGGAGGTCTCCGGGTGCTCGTGGTGGCGGGTGTGGGAGCGGTTGCAAGAGAGACCCGGGTGACTATGCACGTGCACCAGGGGGTACTCAACTCCCATGGCAAAAAGCAAAGGCAATGCTACCAGGATGGAGGTGACCCAGACGAAGCCAATCAGCAGCTTCACCTGGCAGGGCCCAGACATGGCCTTATATCGGAAGGGATGGCAGATAGCGACATAGCGCTCAAAGCTGAGCGTCAGCACATGAAGCAACGTGGCGTAACTGCAGGCCTCGAAGAGGAAATTGTGAAGCTTACAAGACAGGGCATAGCTGCGCGTGGTCAAGGGGTTCCAGATGATGCTGTAGAACTCCATGGGCATGCCAATGAGGAAGACCAAGATGTCGGAGCAAGCCAGGCTCACCATGTGATCAGTCACCTCCTTCTGCAAGTATCCTTTCTTCTGCAGCACCTGGGTGACTCGAATGGTGACACTGTTCCCCAGGATGCCCACCACGAAGATGCCCAGGTTCACCAGGATGAGAGTGATTTTGATCCAGGTGGCCACCTCGAATTGGGGGATATGGCTGTGATCAATAATGTGGGAGCAGTCACCACGGGAGCCTCCGGGCGAAGCCATCAGGGAGGTAGTCACGCCACAGGTCTAAAGACCTCAACTTTCCTCCTCTCAGCGGAGCCAAAATTTCTTAGCTGTAACTCAGGAGGGCTTTCTCTCATTCGGGCTTACCTGGAAAAGGTAACAGTAGTTCAGGTGCTTTCATAGAAACTTCCTGGAGCAGCCGAACCTAGTAGTGTCCTGGGAGGCGCCTGGGGGTGGAGTTTGGGGGCGTGTGTGTAAGAGCGAGGCGGGGAGAGCACAGAGGTAGGAGGTTCTAATTCCGCCGGGGGTCAGCCCCACAGCCCACAGCTTACAGGCCTTTCTCCTCTGTGCCCCGGGCGCGCTCTGCCCTGCAGCTTTCCGCTCTCCTCCGGCTGCCTGGCGCTTGAGGGCTCCAACGCACCCTCCAGGAGCACGCTTCCTTTGGCGTTACTGGAGGCGCAGTGGTCTGGATCAATCATTAACCACCGCTGACTGTGCTCCGTGTCCGGGCTGCAGGCACAGCCCAGCCTCAGGGTTTGACTCAGCTCACAGGCATGGTCCTGAAATCACATCTTGGCTCAGGAGCTCCGGCCCGCAGTGGCCCCACCTCCGCCCCCGCCCACGCGGCAGCTCTGGCACATCGGTGGCCAGCTGCCCCGACGGACATCCTAAGAAGTGCAGCCGTGGGGAAGCTGGAGTGCGCTCTGGGGCTTGGAGTCCAGGATTGCTATGAGGAAAGACTAACTTCCCCTCTCCTGCCCTACCCGCACTGCCAAAGCTGCCCCGGGTTCCTGCGAAGGTTAGGCGACAGCCTGTTAGGAGCGCCTGCCTCAGTCACAGGCCGGTTGGCTGGGTCACGCTTAGAAAAGGCAGCAAGCGCTCGCCTCCTTGCTGGCCTGCCTCTGCCTTTGGGGTCCTGGGGGTTTCGCAGGGAACGGTTGGGGCTGTGCGCTCCCTTGGAGCGGCTGTTTCAGGAAGTGGGCCCCAAGCAGGCCAATAGGATCCCTCTAGAAGTCCTGCCTTTCTCCAAAGCCTCCCCGTGTTCCGCGCAGGGCCCTGCCTTACCTTTCTTCGGAGGGACTAGAGGAGCGTGAGGTGGCTTGGTGATTCACTCCACCGCTCAGGCCCCTCTCCCGCAGGCAGCGGCGGGAAGGCTTTAAGGGTTTGGGGGGGGCACGGACATGGATGAGGATGCCACAGTCGGCCAGGATGCAGCTGGTGGAAAGCGCATCGCCTCTGAGGGTGCTGCAGCCAAGACATCAAGGACAGCGAGAGGAGGCTGCCAGGCAGTCTCTACAGGGCCAAGGAGTGAAATAACATTAAGGGTCATGGCATTTTCCCTCTCTTCAGAGAGAGACGGAAACCTCTAATGGACCCCTTTTCATCTTCTAACTCCAAAATCAGACGAAATGGTGGGGGTGAGGGAAAAGGGAAAGTATCTTATGCACTGTCGAATGTTTAACACATATTGTACGTCCCCCTTCTTGACCATAGTTATAGTCAGAATGTCTTCATTGCCAAATACCTTCCGAGAGAGCAAAGTGGCCCCAGGTGGAGAACCACTGCCTTGAAGGAAGAAAATAGATCCCCTTGATCTGTCCATCTTAAGGTGCTTGCACTAGCTCTTTACTAAATACCATCTTAAATGATCAAACCACCTCCCTGTGATGTGACCATTTTAAAGATGTCCAGAGAATAGGTGTTTCCCCAAGGTTATAATAGAGTGAGAGACCTGAAATTAATCCAGATCTGTCAAATCCTGAGTCTATACTCCTAAGAGGGAGGGACTTCTGGGAGCACGGTAAAAGCTCAGAAAATGAGTCCTTTAGTGATGCACGTAAAGATATAGGGAGTGTATTTTCTGACCCCTACGCTAGACATAGGGTCTGAGGACCTCACGAAATATTTGATTTTGACAATGTCTCAAGAAAAAAAAAATCCTCTATTTGTTCTCTCTGTTAAACTGTAAACTCCAAGGCCAAGACCTACATGTTCTCACTCTCTGACACCTCTCCACGGCACTCTCCTACTGTTTTGCGAACAGCCCTTCACCACACTCAACGTGTTCTATTCGACCTGTTGGAAGCTCCTAACTCATTTCCTTATTGGTGCTGTGTGCTTAGCTAAAGGACCTCAAGAGCCATATAGCTGTCCCACAAAAGCTCACAAGGTAAGCATGGACTTCTCAGGCCTTCACAACTGTCCCAAAGCTATTGAGAAGAAGGTGGTCTAGGAGGACACACATCTCAGCCCACCTCCCCCGGCCCCCACCACCAGCACAGATATACACACTAAGTGGCCCCTGCCCACTTCTTTCTTTTCAATAGGAAATAAGCAGAGAACCTCACAAGTATTCCTCAGCCCAGCCATATACCCTTCCTCTTGGTCATTTCCTGAGCCCATGTTATATGCCAAGCACGTTCACATAATTTATTTCTTTCAATCCTCAGAAGACTGCAGAGTGGACATTATTACCCTATTTTACAGATGCAGAAACTGAGGATCAGGAGAATTAAAGGACCTACCATCAAGGGTCAGAGGCAGGATTCC
The DNA here is from genome assembly GCA_004026545.1 of Mormoops blainvillei. Lineage (NCBI taxonomy): Eukaryota > Metazoa > Chordata > Mammalia > Chiroptera > Mormoopidae > Mormoops > Mormoops blainvillei. The sequence goes on from PVJD01003878.1 coordinate 132,644, forward strand.
AACTCAGGTTCCCCTGGTAGGAAAGCACTTTCCACTCTGGGCTGCTGTCTCTCTGTGCTGGACAGGACTGCGCCAGGCTAAACAGTGGCATTTGGGGGACAGGAATTATTTTAAGTCTCCAGCCCTGATGCTTCTCCTCTCCCCAGCTGCAGCATTTGTTATCCTGCAATATATTTGATAGTTCCAATTTGTTCTGCTCAGACAAGATTCCCATTATTGTCTAATTTCTTTCATCAGAATTGTTTTTCCAAAGTGTGAACAAAGATTACAAACGTATGGCCCAACAGTGAGAATCAGCCTAATTAAATTTCACTTCTTATTGTAGAGATGGGAAAAATGCATCTTGAACAAAGGTTCAAAAGAATTAAATTTTCATTTCACCTTTGCTTTTCCGAAGACCTGTTAAAAACTATTTAATGTACTTCCATTTGTTGATAACAGGCTGGTATAACACCAGGCCTGGTTTTGTGTAATCTAGATGTTTTAATTAGCAAATCATATAGAGGAAAGAAATAAAAGGAATGAAAAGTAAGAAGAGAGAGTACTTGAGGTACCCTTTGATTACAGCTCTACTCAGGGCTCACTCTAGGGTCTACACGAATTTATATTCACATTTTGCACATGCCAGGTCCCTTTGAGGTCATTTAGGCTTGAGGATTTCATATACTTTTTAGCATTGAATCTCATCTTAAAATTAAGTCTACAGTGGCACCCAAAGTAAGAGAAAATTTAAAAGTACACATACTTATACATACATATATACTATATTTTTGTAAATTTGAATTTACTTTTGTATGCTCAAATTGTTAACATTTATTCACTTAAAGTCAATCAATAATTTATGCCCTAAAAAGTAAATAATACTTGTTTACAAAGGTTTATGGTAAAATCGTAATGACTATGCATTAAGCTACAAAGTAAACTTTAATAATTTTCCAAAATTATAAACAGTATAGATAACTTTATTTATAACTCCATCTAACTAAAAATTATAACAGAAGCAGAAAACTGAAACATGAAACTTCACTAGCCGAAAAACTTTTTAAATCCCAGGAACAATTTTTGGTCAAAGAGAAAAGCAAAATTGCAACATATCTGGAGATTAATGACCACAAAAATACTGTGTATCAGAACTTGTGGGAAATAGCTAAAGGACTGTTCAGAAAAGATTTATGGCCCTAAATATTTATTCTAATAAAGAAGAAAGAATATAAATAAAAGAAGCTATAAAAGAATAAAATAAAAACAATAAGGGATTAATAAAGATTCAAGTAATTATGAAAGGGCTGCATAGTATCACTAATAAATAAGCCCACATTGTCCTTTTTTTTTTTTTTTTTAAGTAGGACTTCTTCTGGTCATTAAGAATAACCAGAAGCAGCCAGGCTGCCTGCCACCTGCGCGCCCCATAGCACAACTGTGATCCCTCAGAGAAGAGAAACTGGTGAGGTGAGCCCTAGCATCACTCGGACTTGCTGCCTGTAGGCACTTTCCAGACCGTGGTGTGGGCAGGGAACTCCAAGCGAGGACAGATCTTGCCAAATTGTGGCAGTCAGATTGGCAGTCAGAAGGGAAATGTCACCGGACTTCACGGAGTGGAGTTCTAGAAAGGAGGGAGCTATGCAGAGAAGGAGGTTGGAAATCTGGACGGGAGGGCCTCTTGAGTCTTTGACTGAGTACTAGTGGGGATGTAGAGATGAGACTCCAGGAGCTGGGCAAAGTATACTACTGAGGAAAGAACAACTGTTGTGGGGGCTGTGAGCCAAACTACCGCCAAAGTCATACAGAGCCGGGACGTTGTTGAAGGTCTAACCAGTAAGTGAAGAGATCTCATCAAATCATTTCTGGAAGGGCCAGACCTTAGCAAAAGAACTAAACTAGTTTCAGAGCTAAGGCTACTCTGGACCTGAGTTATATAATACGGTAGCCGCAAGCCACACTTGGCTAGTTATACTTGAAATATGGCTAATCCAAACTCAGACGTGTTGTAAGTATAATACATACCACATTTCAATGACTCTGTATGAAAAAATAATGTAAATGTAATAGTTCTAACATATTGAGTTCATGTAGAAATGATAATATTTGACTATAGTGGGTCGAATAAAATGTATTATTAAAAGTAATTTTACCTCTCTTTTTTACTCTTTAAAATGTGCCTAATAGAATATTTTAAATTATATGTGGCTTGCATTTGTGGCTCACATGATATTTCTATGGGACAGTAATACTATAAACAAATAGATAATGAAACAAAAGAGAAAATCCAAGAATAAACCAATACTTACAGGAATTTCATTTATGTTAATGGTGACATTTCAGATCAGTAGGGAATGATACATTGTTCAATAACTGGTATTGGAACAAAAGGTTAGCCATCTTTAAAAAAAAGTTGGATATATACCTCTATACTTCATTATAATACAAATCATTAAATGATACAATAAAACCCTAGAGAATTTTTAAAATTAAATTGGATTTTAAATCTTATGACATAAATCCTAGAAGCTATAAAGGAAAGGTTGATAAACTTTATTTCATAAACATAAAAATGTTCTGCAAGACAAGAGACAATAGCCAAAGGTAAATGATAAACAACAAACTTACAGAAATTATATGTAATTGTTTTCACACAGTAATGAGTGATTTCCATAACAAACTCAAGTTGGATAAAATAAGCATTTATTTCCAAAACTGACCTGCAGATTCACTGTAATCCCCTTAATTAAAATTTCAACAGATTTTTCTGAGAGAAAAAAATTTCTAAGAAAAAAAGGTAGGCAACCCAATTTAAAAAATGAACCAAAGAGATAAACAGGCACTTCACAAACCAGGAATCTAGGTAGACAATAAACAATGAAAAGCTATTCAACCTTTTAAGCATTCAAGGAAATGCAAAGTAAAACCACAATTAAATACAACTACATGTGTACCAGACTGACTAACATTTAAAAATAGCCAATACCATAAAAACTAGACAAACCAATTCTAAATTTACAAAGGAATGTCAAGAGCCAAGAATGAGCAAGATACTTTTAGGAGGTGAGAGGATTTGTTCTTCCCGATATCAAGACTTATGATAAAGCTTTAGTTTATAAGGCAGTGTGTCTTAGACATGGGGATAGACAAAGAAAAAAGTGATACAGAGAAGAGAGCACAGAAATAAATCCACATGTGTATAGACAGGACTAATGACAGAGATGGCACTATGGGGCAGTGCATCAGATACCATCTTTTTCATTGGTGTAGTAGTTGACTGTGTCAGGGTTTGGGGTGGGGGGGAGGATACAATGCTCTGATTTATAGCATTTACTGATACCCATGGTGTAAGTACTTCCACAGTGACTGATTTCAAGCCACCTACACTTTAGCAATCTGGTCATAAAACTTGTGAAATTTTAACAATCAACTCTGGTAAGCTCTAGTACACCACTCTCAATAAATGCTACTTGTAACAATTAAGTATTCACTTGTATAAAGTTCATTAAGAAAAAAAGACAGATAACTCAATTTTTAAAATGAGCCAAAGAGATAAGCAGGCACTTCACAAATAGAGGAGTCCAGATGGACAATCAACAATGAAAAGCTACCCAATCTTTTTAGGAGTCATGCAAATGCAAACTAAAACCACAATTGAATAAAACTACACACCTACCAGAATGACTAACATCTAAAGACAACCAATACCATCTGCCTGTAAAGCTGTGGAGTAATGGTGACTCTTGTACATTATAGATGGGAGAATAAATTGGTGCAACCACTTTAGAAAAGAGGTTGGTAGTGTCTACTGAAATTAGATATACACATATACTGTGACAGAGCAATTCCTCTCCTAGGTATAAAACCTACAGCTCATGTCCCCAGAATGACCCTGATGATCCATATAAGAATGTGTGTAACATTTTAAGTAATTACCCCAACCTGAAGAACACCCGACTGTCTATCTACAGGAGAACAGATAAACAAAATGCAACATATTCACACAGAGCCCACTGCTACAAAAACAATGTGACTGAGTCTTAAACCGCAATGATGCACAAAAGGAGCAAGACCCAAAAGAATCTGAGTCCATTTGCATAACATTTAAAAGCATACAAAACAGTAATATTTTGGGATACATATGTTATGTGGGGATATATATGTTATATGATGATATACAACAAAACTATTTATTTAGTTACTTATTCATTCTTTCCCTTATAAAGCAAAGATATCCCTTCCATAAAAGGATGGAGGTCACCACTTGTGGAAAGGACATATAAGATGGAGGTGGGAACTTCTGAAAGCTGGCAATATTCTATTTCTTAACCTGGGTAATAGTTACATGACAGTAAATACATGATGCTTTGCCTTATGATTTTTTACTAGGCAGTTATTTGTGTCTTATGGACTTTGTTCATGTTATGTCTCATAATATTGTGAAACAATCCTTTTTAAAAAGGAAGAACACCCACATAGCCAGTTGGATCAGCTGAGTCAACCCAGGTTTTCACCCAGTGGGATGACGGTGCTGCAGCCCGATCAACTCTTACAGTGACAATAGTAAGAGCTTCCACTATCGAGACCAGACACCATGCTTGTTCAATGCTCAAAACAGCTCTGCAAGTTGGGTGTTATTATTTCTATTTATATGTCTGTAATTCACCCATCAAGTGCTAGTACTGTACCCAGGACTTGACCCATGGCCAGGAGCCTGTAGCCTAATTGCCACATTCTTTCAGTACTTACTGTCTAGATAACTGTAACAGCAATGACAAGTTGGACACTGGTGTGCCATTACCATGTAACCTGGAGACTTCCTCCTTTCTTCCTCCCTTCTTTCACCCCTGGAATGTTATTTAGCAAACAGCCCAAAGTTCCAGCTTTCTGGACCACAAGAACGAGGTTGAGGAAAGCCTGTGAAAACTTGGCATGTTTTTTTGGAGCCTTCAGCTATACAAATTGAGAGGGTTGATGGTCCCACACAGGGAACTGATGGAATGCTGTGCCACCTCGATTCTTACTTAGGTGAATGTTTGCTGAGAGTCTCCATTATTCTTCTGGGAAATCATGTTTTCCCTTTTAAAAACTTTTTATGTGTTAGGTTCTTCCATCTAGAAAAAATGATTTGGGACAGGAAAAGTGTCCCTTTGGTTTGATTAAGCTGATGAGCTGTGGTTTTCGTTGGCATATATCATTTTTTTTCTTTTTCTAACTTGGAAATTTTGAGCTCACTGAAATGAACTCCTCATTTGCAGGGGAGTCTCCCTGTTACCTGTTAGGATCTCCAGCCCTGGGAGGTGGAAGGCCTCTGAGAGCAGGGCAGCTACTCAGTCCAGGGATATCCAGGGGGAGAGCAGTCCCATGTACTCATCCCTGTTTCTCCCTGCAGGCTACTGTGAACCAGAAAATGCCTACTACCAGGACTTCTCCCAGTTACATGTCCTCCTGCACATTTCATACCGTTCACTTTGCATGCCCTGCACAACAAACGTCCTGCACATCACGTGCTCAGAGCACAGGGAAACAGCGGTGCCTCAGCTTTTCATGCTTCTCTTATCCAAACCCTTAGGAAGAAACTAATAACCCTGGTCTTTGATCTCCTTATCTTAAAATACTCCCAACAAAGAACATACAAATTCTGTTGCCCAACACTATATTCCTAGTCCACGGAGACAGAAACCCTGCATGTCCCCAGCCCCAGTGATTGTTCAGGAATATAACGACTTTCAGCCTTCATGGAAATTTCAGTGATGTCTTCTTACAAATTAGTCTATAATCCACCACCTATTGCTATGTAAAACTACACAGAGTGATCCAGGATTGACAGCCTGTTCATTCGCTGACCCTTTGGAGAACACTACAGCATGATGATTAAAACAATAGACTCAGAAGCCAGAAGGGTTTGCGTCTGGGCCCTTCCACGCAGATTTTTTGCACCTTAGATTCTTCACTTGCAAAATGCATATAAAAATAGTACTTATCTCCTGGGTTTGTTGTGAGGATTGAATAAGTTTCCATAAAACGTGTCTGGCAGATAATATATACCCATATATGTGTTAGTTCTTGCCAAAGGGGGCAAGAAAGCCCAGTGGGTAAAAACCCAGACTCTGCAGCTGAACTGCCTGGGCTTGGATCTGCTGCTCCCTAGTTGTGTAACCTTGAGCACTTTTCTTATCTTTCTGGACCCCAGTTTCCTCATGTGTCAGCTGGAGGATAAACAGCAATTCACACTTCAAAGGGCTCTTTGCAAGACCAAATGGCATAAAATAGGTAAAGCGCTCAGAACAATGCCCGGCCCAGGGAAAGTGCTAGGTAGGAGCTAATCATCATTAGTGGCACATCCACAGTCCATTAGCTGCTGCTGCTCACACTGATGAGCCCAGGGCCCTACTAGGTCCAGAAGCACATTCTAAACACTCCAGGTACCACTATTGTGTGAGCTTGAATTGTCTGAGTGCTGAGTACATCTTTCTGAATTCCACTCAAATTAAATCAACAGATACTGGTTCAGCATATCATTTCTGGAAAGCACTGTAGGGAATAGGAATATAAGGCAGTAAGACAGTTATACCTCTCTAGGGGTTTATCTGCAAGTCAAGGCAAGTGCATGTAAATTGTTAGATATCATAAGAGTAATTGCCAAGTTAATGGTGACTGCAGTAAGTGTTACAGATACTTACTTAAAGGTGGCATCTGTCCTCACAAGCAAGACAAGATTCCTAGTCTCTGAAAACTGGGGATGCATATGGGACACATAGGAAGTCTTTATAATCTGATATTTCACTCAGCAGAAGTCCCTATTTTCAAACAGAACACATGACACAGAAAATTTACTGAACAACAGAGACTCCACACTCTTCAACTTCGTCTTCACTAAACATGAGTTTCAAATGGTTTGTAGAGCTGTGGCAATCAAGTGACAGCAGACGACCATAAAGGCATATTTTGTGGACTTACAATGCTTTTTCTAAGTTTAAAATAAAATGGCCACTCTAAGAGGGATTGTAAGCATGACCTCAGTTGCCTTAGCATCCTGTGTGCTGGTGGAGGTAATCAGCTACCTGACAGGCTTTAGAGCAAGCAGCACCCTCCCAGCTGTTCCCCTCTCTTAACTTCAGGTCTCATTGTGAAACCCTTTGGTGCGTTAAAAAACCAAACAACCGAAAAGACAAAACATACACCAATTTCCCAAGCTGAAGTTACTCATCAAAACCACAGTTCCTTATCTTTAAAAGGGCAGGCAGACCTTGTCCGACAAATGGTTATACCTAGTACTGGCCACACTCGTGCTCCCAACTGTCAGCCCCCCATCACCTTTGCCATTAGAGCTTGCAGCTTATAAGGAATCCGCAGGCTTGGTTTAAAAGTACAGAAAGGCAAAAAGCTGTGTAAGGAGCAGCCAGCTTTAGGTAGCTGCCTCAAGCACCCAAGCTGGGCTAACTTGTCTGCTGTGTGATGTCTACCTTCCTCCCTCAGCTCACAGTATAGATGAAGTATGCATTTGTGGTGAGCCTGGCCAGCACTGTTACTCTACGAGATAATGGTTGTCCTGAGGTCCAGATGTTTGAATACAACCCACTTCAAGTTGGCAATGAAAGGAAAGTCTTTGTGTTGTTTATAATGTCTTCCTTCTGTTCTTACAAACATCTCTTCTCCATTGGGGAATGTCTGTGGTTTGACAAACATGAAAAACAAACTCTCTCATGATTCCTTCCAAATGACCGTCTTACAGCAATAAATAAATTTCCCACTCTTGCAAAAGAGAAGTCAACAAAGAATGGAGAACAGTGTCAAAGGACATTAATCCAAAACTCAAGTGGCAGTTCTTCTCCATCTCTCAGATAAAACCATCAGAGTTAATTATGTCCTCATCTCTCAGTCTTCTAACAGGCTGGATGAAGACCCTTGACAGAGACCAAGCCTTTGAATGAAAGCCAATACAGGGCTTGGGTCCACGACTATGAAAATTGCATTTGGTCTAGATCCAGCATTCCTTGGCAGATGGAATTAGGTGTTATATGTTCTGCAAGAATCAACATTGTAGGTTTGGACTCTTCTTTGAGCTCTTGGGCAATAAGCCCAGAGTCAGTCTAGATGTGCTATCACAGCCTAGATACTCCGTGTTGTTTCCAGTATACGGCATCATGGGCCACCTCATTATTACCAGCTCAAGTGTGCTGAAACATGTAGGCTTGTGCCAGGTAGGATAGCGGTCCCCAACCTTTTTGGCACCAGGGACTGATTTTGTCGGAGACAATTTTTCCACGGACGGGGGGCAGCGGGCTGGGCGGAAAAGGGGGCTGAGGTCAGGCAGTGATGCTAGAGAAGCTCGGATCGCTTGCCTGCCGCTCGCCTCCAGCTGTGCGGCCCGGCAGAGGGGCTTCAGAGTTGGGGACCTCTGAGCTTGGCGACAGGCAAGAAGTATGGCAGTCTGGTCTGATTTATCAGCATTGCTCGCTTGGGTATACAGCACTCAGGTCTCATGTACTGAGGAGTCATCAAATGCAAAGCTCTGTTAATTTAGGAAGATTAAAAAAAAATACATAAGACACAATTGCTGCGACCTGTTAGTGTCACAGGCTGGCTAGGGATGATGAGCCTACACATGTGAAACCTTGGAGAATATCAGCAACCAGCATGTGAATTACTCCCAGAAAAGGAGAACGAACCCTTCAGTATGACATTCGAGACCCATTCCAACATGTGTGGTAGATTATATTTTCCAAAGGTGACCACCAGCAACTCCAACACACACACACACACACACACACACACACACACATGTATATATATGTGTGTGTATATATACATCATATATATGTATATATATGTAATATAGTTATATAATTTACTCTTAAACCACATGGGGGTCAGGGATGCCAGCTCACTGGAGATGATTGGTTCCAGGACACATGCACACACACATACACACATACATGAAACCAGAATCCAAGGATGCTTAAATCCTCTACAAAAATGGTGTAAAGCAATGCATGTGTCAGCTCTCTTCATCCATGGATTCTCAGTTGTAAACTAAAAACAGCAAAGGTATTTATTGAAAAACATCTGTATATAAATGGACCTTGCATTTCAAACCAATGTTGTTCAAGAGTCAGCTTGAATCTGAGTGTGGGCTTATGATTGCTTTCACCAAAAAATTATGGCATAGTAATGTTATATGACTTCCAAGGCGATGTTAGCAAAATGATATAACTTCCTGCTGGCTCATTTTCTTTATAATATACACCTTGAATCCTTGAGCTAGCATGAAGAAGTGCGGTTGCCCCAAGACTGCCATACTGGAGAGACCTTGCAGAGAGACCTCGTAGAGAGACCTCATAAAATTAGAGAGATGTCTGAGAAGCCCCAGCTATTTCAATCCCCAGATGTTTGAGTTGCCCCAGCCCAATGGTCAGACATGAGTGAATTATCCTTGTGATGACAGCCTCCAGCCTTCAAGACACCCCAGTTGATGCCCAGTGCAACAGAGATGAGCTGACCTAGCTCAGGCCTGTTTGAATTTTAGACTCAAAGTCAAAATACATCAGTGTTTGAAGGTATTACACTTTGGGGTGGTTTTTTATATAAATATAGTAACTAGAATACCCTACATGCCAACACTGCTCCAGCAAGAATGGACAGCTGACTGAACCCAAATCTCCTGAGCATTCATTTCTACCTCCTGTGTCTGTCCACACCATGAATGTTCTCTCTTCCTGAAATGTCCTGTCTCTTTCCACTTATTTATTATTCATTCACTCATTCATTCATTCACTAAACTTACACTTTGTGAAATGCCTATTGTAGAGATATTTCAATGAATGACACACATTTTTCTGCCTTCAGGGAGCTCACAGTCTAGTCCCAGAGAGAGACAGACAGAAATCGCTAAGCTGATGTGGATGTGTGGTAATAAAGATACCATCAAATCATACTCACTCTTCAAGATTCATTCAAATCTCTCCTCCTCTTAAAAGTCTTCCCTTTGTCCCAAATCATATTCTTTTCTTCTTATATTGAGAGTCATTGATATTCTGGAGTTAAAACTTACACCATCTCACTAGAACTGATTGTACACATTTCTTCTGTGTTCCAGGGCTTCATGTAAGAATTTTGAAATACCCACCATAGTGGAAGTATTTATACTACAGGAATTGGTGAAAACTACAAATTATGGCTTTTCTCTTCCTTTTCTTCATGGAGAGCTGGTTTTTAAACATTGAGCAACACACCACTGCAGATACCTCTCACCTGGTATTCATCAAGGGTTAACTTTTGGTGTAGGTGATATTACCTCAAAAAAAATGGATCCTCTGGGAATAAAGCTCTTTCAGAAAACAATTAGAAGTGCTGGTGGGAAGATGATAAGGACATCCTAAGACATGTAGAGCCCTGCTACATGTCTACATAGGCAATGAGTCATTTGGCTTTACTATGGACAGCTCACTAGCTGCTGGATTTTCTTCCATTTTTCTTTCCTTCCTTCTTTTCCTTCCTTCCTTTCTTTTTTTTTTTTTTTAAGACTATTGCAAAAGTCTTACCAGCCTGCCAAATGGTTAGTAGATAAGCTTAAGCAACTCTCAGGCTTCAGCAGTCAGGCACTAGAGAGAATCCTGGCCTTTGGGTGCTATAGCAACAGACAAAAGAATCACCTGTGTACCTCATGCCTGCTCAGCTCTCATACCGCCTATGAGAAAGAACTACTTCTCTACTGTGCCTAAAACATGGGTGTGAGCTTTCATCATGCAGAAGTTTCCTTGGGTTGCAAATGATAATGTTCTCTGGTGGTTATAAGTTGAATATGTCTCCTACCCAAAAGATATGTTGAATGCTAAAGCCCAGCTCCTGTGAATGTGACCTTACTGGGAAAAAGTCTTTGCAGATATAATCAAATTACAACGAAATCATTAGGTAGGTCCTAATCCGAGGTGACTGGGGTCCTCATGAAAAGAGAAGAGACACAGAGAAAAACATGAGCAGAGGTAAGACTTGGAAGAAAGATACACTCACAGGGACAATGCCTAATAAACTTTGCTTACAAAAACAGGCAGTGGGCTGGATTTGACCCATGGGTTGTAGTTTTCAACTCCTGACCCAAATTTCCCCAGTGACTTAGTGAATTTCACATAGCCTCAATACTTCCCCAAGGTGACTGACAGCTCTCAGTGTATCCTTCTGTAAGAACTATTCTCAGGTGAGAGCTGATTCATCCAAGGTCATACTCCCTTCAGAGAGAAACCTAGAGCCTGTGACTGGTAGATATGGGGCATAAAAGCCCAATCTTCTTGACTTAATCAGGGAGGAGTAGATAGGGGTAATAAATGGTGATGGAAGGAGACTCGACATTCGGTGGTAAACCCATGATACAACATGCGGATGACATATAATAGAATTGTGCAATTGAAACCTTTGAAATTTTATAACCAATGTCACCCCAATAAATTCAATAAAAATTATTTTAAAAATAAAAACATATATAACTCTATGAACATCCCAAGGAAAGAAAAAAAAAAACCAAACAGGATTCTTTCATCTTTCTGTGCTGCTGTCTCAAAATGCTGACCCAGCACCACTAATGGCATAAACATGGCTGTCTCAGTTCCAGGTACCTAACATAGATTTAACAATATCTAAAAAGCAAAACAAAAGGAACACTTTCCTCTTACATATCTTTTTGCCATAAGGAAAGTCAGTATTGATTTTAGTACAGCTTTCAATATGTGGGCACTTTTCATTGGGGTCAGAAAATACACGCACTGGCTCACATACAGAGAAGATAAAATTTCCTGTCTTTTCATAAGAAGGAAAAATTTCTTCTTTTGCGCAGTTTTTCACCAATGCCCATGACCTTTCGGCAGTAACCCAAATGTCCCTGGGTCTCATAAAAGAGAGACTAGTGTGAGGGGAGAAAGAAGACCTGGAACTGGTCCTGATTTTATCACAGACCAGCCATGTGACTTCCCTGTCCCTTGTAGAATAAAAATATTAGATCAACTGAGGTACAGAATTTTATGACTTTATACTTCTATTATCAAATCCACCATAGCATTACAAAAGGTGAGCTCAGGTCATGCATGGACAGTGAAATAATTAATGCGATGCACCACGCCCAGTGTCAGAAAGCTACCAGATCTGACTTTCCTCGCTCTCCTTCCCCTGCACTAAACTTCTCCCAACTCTGTGAAACTTCTGGGGAGAAAAAGTGTGCAAGTATATAAAGACATAACATAAAACTTTTCAAAAAGTCTTTGTAAGTCATTATGAAGAGGAAAACTGTGCTTTTGGAATCAGTGTGAGTCCCGGGGGAGGGAGCCTCCAGGTCAGCATTGCTGCCCTCCTCTTCTCTGCCTTTGTTTCCCTGCTGGTTGTAATTGTTCATAAGGAAGCTTCAGAGCAGGCATGTGCTTATTCTGTTGCTAACGATAGAAACAAATGGCTTTAATTTGATGTGGCAGGATTGCAAGGCGCCACCAGGCAAGTTTACCACCCGTGGTACTTTCCGACTCCCGCAACGCTTTGAGGGAAATCTGTCTTGTCAGCAAAGGTTACCTAGCCCCATTTTTCAGGATGGCTTGCCTGCACATCCATCCGCACCTCCCTGGAGGGCCTCACTCCTGGCAGCTGGAAGGGAGACAACACTGACAGCTCAATATAGAAAGTCACTTTTAAAGAAAGATCCTCTGGGACCGAGGCATTATGATAGTGTACAAAGAACAGGATGCCTTCACCCAATGGTTTTAGGTTTAGGAAACCATTGCCAAGCACTTCTTGAAAATTATTTTTAATATTCTCAACCATCATTAGAAGTTACGGTGTACCCAGCTCAGTGATATTCAGTGAGTGCCCCAGGATGCACTGCTGTCCCAGGATTTGAGTCAGAGCTGCCTTATGGTGAGGTCGCCAAGTTTTATCCTAGAACACAATGTTGAGGGAAAAGATAAGGCTAGGGAGAGATTTGCGAGTCATTGAGTCATCGGTCAAGAGTCAATTGGTGGAGCAGAGGAATGCAGGAGCTCTCTCAGGGAGAAGACCCAGAGGGCTGGGCAGGAGCTCAGAGTGTAAGATGGGAATTTATCTGTCAAGAGAACAAAGGTCCAGAGAACCCAGAAGAACTAGAAGAAACGTGAGAAAAGGCAAGGAGGGAACAGTTATTGTAACCCTAGTTCTGATTTTTTCAAATGGGATTTAAAAAATGACAGAATGATTTGTCCACCATCCATCAGGCAGTTTCAGCTAAGTGCTTAGTTCATAAACTCACAAGCTAAGCTTCCTCCAAGGGCCCGGTAGGTGAGCATAACCAAATGATGTGACTGACAAGAGGCAACAGGGAGAGGTGAAGATTGTGCAGAACCTATTACCTGTCAAAAAGGAGCAGCCAACACTCAGGTCCAACTGACAGAGACCAATTTTTTTTTTTTTCCAGAAGGAGCTGGAATTCTCAGTCATGTTCTATCAGCAAAACAGTTCACAGCTTGGAAGCAGCCTAGAGTCCACAAGTTTGCCAACTCTGCTCTAAGGAGTGAGAGCTTTTCTACCTTCAAGAAATATAAGTACCAGCCCCAAGATTTCCCAGGCTCTGGGGAGTCCCAGAGCCCAAAGCCAAATGCTAGTTTTCCATGTATATCTTTTAAATTAGGGGGATAATCCACATGTCATGTGTGTGCCATGATACGATTAGGCAAAAACGGAATGTTGTGGTGGAAGAAATAGTGTTCAATCATAACTATACCAGAGAAAAATGGCATTAATGAGGAGCACATGCTATGATGAAGGTCAAAAGTAATGTTCCAACTGCAGGTTGATGCCGAAGGCTGGAAAACAGGGCATTTTCAATGACTTAGTGAACAAGGACTTCAACGGAAAGGATAAAACATGGGTAATAGTCAATGAGAAGTACCGTCCAGGTGGCAAAGACCTTTCATTTTCCTTTTCAACTTTTTCCCTTAATGGGTGTGTGTTGGCATTACTGCTTTTTTTTTTGAGCCATTCAAAAAACTATTCTAAAAAGAAGAGAAAAAAATAATTCTCCTGAGTGTGCCAATGCCTTTTCCCACCCTCTTCTTTCCCTAGGCTTGCTCTCTCTCTCTCTCTCTCTTTGTCTCTCTGTCTCTCTCTGTTTCTCCGTCTCTGGAACATGCTTATACCTTCCCTCCTCTACTTTCCCCTCTACTTCACCAAGGCACATTCTCTCTGCCTTTCTTTTTCCAAGCTCCAAGGGTCCTTCCTTAGCCTCTGTGATTTGTTTCCTGAGCCCAAGCCAAAAAAATTTTTTAAAAAAAGGAAAAGAAAAGAAAAAGAAGAGAAAAAAATAACTCATATAAAGAGTCACCACTTAATGAACGATGGGAGAACTGGCTATCTTGAGGGCTGAGGGCACTTTCACATGGTATCTGGTATGTTAATGGTATACCACTGACTCTCATCAGTCAATAGTGCAAGCAAAACAAATTTAATGGGAACCTTCTGGATTTATCTGTGTGTGTGTATGCATTTCTGGGTGCTTACACACATTTCTCAAAGCCACACTTATAGCCTCCCTGCGGGGCAAGATAGATCCACTGCATTGCACTGGCTGCATCGCTGGTTTTGCAAAGACCAGCAACTTCATTTCCCATACTGCAATGGTTAATCTGTTTTAGGTTTTCCTGCTTCATGATATCTGCCTACTTACCTCCATAGCTGGGATCTCTGAGCCACTTGAGCCCCACCTATCTTCTCCATCTGCTAATTCCATGCTCCAGGATTTAACATGAAGTCACCCTTGTTGCTAGTCTCACCCTCAAACCCTACCTTTGCTTCAGTTCTGAAACCTTGTGTTCTTCCCACCCTCCTTGTCTCTGGAATCCTGTCTTACTTTTGGAAGGGGCTCCCTCACCCTACCCACCCTACCCACCTATTCCCAGAGTATGGACAAGACTGATGATAGACTCCCCTGATACTTAATGTCTGCCGGGGCTTTCCAGTATTGCTTCCCTTGGCATCCTGGAGCAATGGTCTACCAGCCTGGTGAATGTCCCTGCCTGCCTTCTGGCACACCCTTCCCACAGCTCCACAGTCATTGTTGCATGAACTGTACCACTCATTGCCTACTGCAGTTTGCCTGAAGACTGTTTTTCATCCCAGCCTTGCACCAGCCTTGCAGCTGCGTCTATCCCTTTACCTCCCACCTACCCTCATGATTAAGACCAAGTTCTGTGTCTGCCCCTTCCTGGGTACTGTTGGCTACTATGGGCCAATGCAGTTAACCAGATCATAGCTGGTTCTGACTCAAGATAGTACCATGGAGAACAATTCATAGGCTAAGTTAGATCTGCTTTCCTCCTTCTATTTTTGGTCACACTTTCAACATTAGAATGCTGGATATTTATATATGTTTTCTTGTTAGACAAAAGAAATAAAAATAATTATAATACTATAGAGCAGATGATATGAATTTTGCAAGACTCACTAAAGAAAAAACAGGTACAGTAGAAGCTGACAATGACTATGACAATAACATATTTCCTGAAGATACAATTTATTTTTCAAAACCACTTACATTGAATTCATTCAACAGATATTTGCCAAATGCCTACTATAACCCAGATACTGTATCGGGCACTGTACTGAGCACAGAATAAACAAAGAACAATAGGATATTAAGACAAAGTCCCTTTTATCAAGGAGTTTACAGTCTGTCATAATTTATCACAGTGATTTTCTAACCTTTTTTCGGCAACAAAATCAATTTTTCAAATAATAATCTTCTTTGGCTCCTATATCAGTCAGTATGGGCGTCATTGTGTTACAGTGAGAAATTACCCAACAGTCCAGTGGCTTACAATAGAAAGGTTTATTTCTCATTCATGGCTTATGCCCATCATGGTCAGCTGAGGCTCAGCTTCATATCCTCTTTATTTCAGGACCAAGGCTCATGGATTAGCCTCTAGCTGGAACAGTGCTGGTCTCACAACAGAAGGAAATGAGAATGTGACAACCCATACCCTAGCCCTTAAAGCTGGTACCCAGAAATAACACATGTCACTTCTAATATCATTTCATTGGCCAGATGAAGGAAGTCTTGTGACCAAGCCTAGTATCCCCAAGGTAGTGAAATGTAATCTTCTCCAGGAAGGGATAGCAAATATGATTGAAGAATAATTCACACAGCACCTCAATATAGATAAGTATATATAGATATAGATATAAACCTATATAGACATAGATATAGTCAATATAGATAAATAAACATGTAGCTGCAGAAATTAAAGTAGCATCCTCTATCTGAGTAAACTCTGTAGAATTTTAAGACTTTATGGAACTTAGTTTATTTTTTTTATCATCCAAGGACATTTTTTTCATTGCTTTGAGAGAGAGAGAGGGAGGGAGAAAGGGAGGCCAAGAGAGAAACATCATTGTGAAAGAGAAGCATCAATTGGTTGCCTCCCAAATATGCCTTGACCAGGGATAATATGTGCCCAGACCGGATATCGAATCCACAACCTTTTGGTTATGATAGCTTTAACAAACTGAACCACAGTGACCCAGGATGGAACTCATTTTAGAAACCATTAATCCATTATCTAATCTGAATACAAAAATGCCCAATGAAAGCAACAGGGAAATTGTAATTGACCCCATGTGAAAGGCAAGGAAACTCTCTGAGGCCCTGGAAGTTTACATAATTTCTCAGAAGCTGAGCCAGGAGAAGGGGCTTGTGCCTCCTTCTTCACAGATCTTCCTGTAAGAACTTGTTGGAACCCCCAGCCCTGCATACCTGAAGCCATTTGTCATGATACCCATAAGACTTCTAAAACCAGAGAAAGCTCTTCCTTATCTACTCAGTTTGGGTACAACTGGACTTTGTCCTAGGTAGCCACCTGCAGGCAAAGCCACACAGGCAAAATCACCACAGAAATCTTGGCTTGGCGTGACCTTTGGAGTATGCTTACAACATGGTCTGAAAAGCAACAAACAGCTTGTGCCAGTCCACCAGCAGGCAATTCCGACAATGAGGCCTAAGAAAGATCTAACATGCCAGAGAGGCAACATAATTCAGCCTGAAGACATGGCAATAGGTGCGCAACAGAGATTGGCAATAGTTTTTTTCTTATCTGGGATATTCACTCCTGCTCCTTTCGAACAGAAGCTAGGCTCCCTTCAGTAGAGGGTTATAAGCACCAATTATGTACCAGGCAAGGTAATAAGAGCCCAAAATGGAGGTAACTAAGACATAATCCATGCTTCTCGAGATTTCAGAGGAACAAGGAAGATGGACTTGGACGTGGCGTTAAGTGCCCACACTGTATAGGAGAAGCTCTGCAGGCGGCAGCCTTGGGGGGTGGAGAGAGGTATAGAGGGAAGCACCCTTGAATTCAGAAGCCAGAGGGTCAGTCAGCATTTACGGGATGAGTGGGGCACGTGTTTACCAGGACCACCAATATGTACAAATGACTACCCACATGTCGGAAAGAACGGGAGCTTAACTTGACTTCCAGTCCTGCTGTTTAGTTTCCACACAACCTTAGGCAAGACTCTAATTCACTGATTTTCAACTTTTTCATCTCATGGCACACATAAACTAATTACTAAAATTTTGCAGTACACCAAAACTTTTTTTTTTTTTTGCAGATATGACCAAAAATAGGTATAATTTTGATTCATTCACACCGGATGGTTATTGTTGTTTTGGCTGTTGTCATTTTTTTATTTGACAGTTTAAAGGAAAAGAAGTCAGTGCCCCTGACTAAATGGTCAGGTACTGCATGTTTTAAAAATTCTTGCATCACATCAGTTGAAAATCACTGCTCTAAGCCCATTAGAACCTCTGTTCCTTATCTATAAACAGGACATAAGTGAGACCTGCCTTAGTTACTTCACAAGGTGATAGGGTCAAACGTGTTGTGATTGAGGAATTCCCATGTTGAATGTGAACTTGGCCTCTCTGCATTGTCATTCCTGAGCACTGCCTCAGTACACACCAGGGTGACTAAGTCATCTTGGTTTGCCTGGGCTTTCTTAGTTTCAGCGGTGGCTCCCACATCCCAGGAAACTCCTCGGCCCTAGACAAACCAGACCCATTGGTTTGTCTATCACATATTTGGACTAGAGGAATTGTGAGGTCCCTGCTGGCCATTACATTGTTTTAAATTTTCTAAGGTGTACAATTCACTGGGTTTTAGTATATTTGCAGAGTTGTACAACTATCTAATTCCGGAACATTTTCATCGCTTTGAAAAAAATTTCATTAGCTGTCAGCCCAACTCTTTCCTGCCCTCAGTTCCTGGAACACACAAAAACACTTTCTGTCTCCATGGGCCTGACCATTCTGGACATTTTACAGGAATGGCATCAAGCACTATGTGGCCTTTTGTGTCTGCTCCTTTCATTTAGCATAATGATTTCAAGATTTATCCATGTTGTAGCATGCACCCGTACTTCGTTTTTGCAAATGAGTAATAGTCTGTTGCTTGGATATATATTTTGATATACATCAGTTTATAAATACTTGGGTTGTTTATACTTTTTAACTATTATGAATAGTGCTGCTATAAACATCGCTTGAACAAGCTTTTGTGTGACTGCATGTTTCCATTTCTGTAAGGTGGTCATCAAGGAATGAAATTGCTGGGTCACATGGTAACC